>JAZKJV010001405.1:0-258059 GCA_037367405.1 Ottelia alismoides
TAAATCACATGCTATATCTATACATCTAACACACCAAATAATTCACAATCACATGTTATCATCACATTCACATCTAAGATCCTACGCATTCAAACCTAACATCTATCCATATAACATTTATATATGGCATTATCACAACTTCACATCAAATCATTCAACTCCGTATCACCAAAAATATATCCTAACATTTATACACACAATTCTTCTTCAAAACAACATTACATAAGTTAAGCCTAACTACTTCATCATACACCTTATATTGTTTATGAAAATGATGTTAAACTAAACTATGCTAATTTAGTTTAATCTATAATACTAATCTAGTTTGAACTATGCTACACATTATACAATGCAAAAACAATTCTATAATATGTGAAATGGCTTCAATGATATAATATAGTTTAAACTATGCTACACATTATACACTTCAAGACAATACCTATGGTTTAAACATTTATCGTACATCTTATATGCAATAGGAATTTGTCAGACTATATTAATTTGAAATCAAATCTAACATTAATACATATCAAATTGATGATTACATAATTAAAAGTCAACATATAACCTAAAATATAGCACAGATTGGTGAAAAAATATCTAAAAACATATAAACTGTAAATCTATCGTTCCATAAATATGCAATAAAAACTAAAAATAAATGAGAGGAGTGGCCAAAATACCTCAAAGAATGCGATAGTAGGGAAGAGGGAAGCGTGGAATGATCGGTTGCGGTGCATGGCCTTCAAATATTGTCGGAGGCAGGATTTGGGAAGAAGGACGAGAGAAATGAGCCTGGAGTAAGGCATGCGTTCTGTTTATAGACGTTGGAAAAGCACAATTTCGTGCTTGCCCAGAGGTTCGTAGGTGCTCACCCGATCTTTGACATGTGTACCAACCTACATCTCTAAATTCAAATGGGAGAGTCAATTGGGCGAGCACAAGTGTACTACAAGTGCTTGCCTAGCCTCAGGGCGAGCACATGTGCTCTCCTAGTACAAGACACTACGCTATTTGTGTTTTTTTGTAGTGTAGACTCGTCAACTAATCCCTTGGTCAACAAAGTTAAGAATTTGATAAATCCTACTATTGGTACTAAATTTCCATTTTAGTTGACTAAGATCCCAATTATATTCGATTAGTTTTGGGTAGTTATGTGCACTTGATGAACGTTGAGCATTTTAGTTGACTAATTGTGAATTAATGTGTGTAGTAAGTGCATGTCAAGTATTCTAGTCGATTATTCACCTACTCTCGTCGACTAATATATAACAACTCAAATAATCCATATTTTAGTCGATTGATATTGAGTTTTGTCCCTTTATTGAAAGGTAAATGTTACCCCTTAAATATTTTTCTTGTCTCTTGTCCAAAGGAAGCATCCATACTTATCTAAATTCTACTTTGATATAATATAAAATGAGGTGTATCTTTCCAAGATTATAATGCACTTGAACACTACATGCTTCCATGATTTAGATCAATTATAATGCACTTGAACACTATATTCTTTCAAGATTTATAAAATAAGATTTACATCAATTATAATGCGTTGAACACTATATTCGTCCAAGATTTCAAGATATCATTATTTGTGTTCTTGATTCAACACTTGGAGCACTCGTTACTCTGTCTTCAAGATCAAGGAAATATATGTGAACTCGGATATGTTCTTCAATCTTCACTAGAGATTGATGTGAATTGCTTGTGGTATCTTTACGCAATGTACTATATATTTTAAGCAATTCCTTTCAACATATTATCCTGAGTCAAAACTTTATCACAATCTCATCAAGATCTTTAGGTTGTTACTTTTCATTAAGATGTATTATAGGTATCAAGTGTACAGATTCCTTCATGTTGAGGTAACTCTCTCTTGAGTGTATTCAAGAAAGAGATTTTTTATTATACTTGGGGTTGTGCAACACATGGTCAGAAAGTAGCAAGTTATAAAGTAAATCAGGTGGTTTCATCGGGTTATGGGGAAGAAATCTTAAAACACACTTCCAAGTAGACCTGGCCAATGGGCCAGGGGCCTGCCCGCCCAGCCCGTCCATGGGCCAGGCTTGGGCAAGAGATTTTGGGAATGGGTCGGCCCGGCCCAGCCCGCTCTTTGGTCCGCCCGTCAATTGGGCGGGACGTGGGCAAGTGCCATAAATCCGGCCCGACCCGGCCCGCACATATAAAAATGTATGTTTAAAAACTATATTTTAGATATATTTAATATAATATACTTCAAGTTTTTATTTTACACTATCAATATTACATCTTATTTTATAGTTTACGTGCAAAGTAACGCATATTATGGTTACTTGGATTAGAAGGATTAGATGATGCTAAAAAACTTAATTATCTCCATAAATTTGATTAAAAAATTAATAAAAAGTACTTCACATTCGGCCCATGGGTCGGCACGGCCTAGACCTGGGCCGGGCTTGGGCCTTGAAATATGGCTCGTGGACCTGGCCGGGCCGGGCCTTGGACAAGGGGTTTTAAAACCTCAGCTCGGCCGGCCCATGGCCCGGTCCGACCCGGACTTTGGCCAGGTCTACTTCCAAGTTATGTTTTTTTATCTAGTGGGTTTTCATGTAAAAATCAATTGTGAATTTGTAACCTAATTTTTCATAAATTTGTTTATTTTTGGGGGTACACAATCTAGTCTCTCCTTCTTGTGGCTCCTAATACACTTTTGTTTGATATCAGATCCTGGTTTGTATAGGTGTGGTGTATCAACTAGCACACACAATGTCACAAAAACTTGTTTCTACCTCAACCATCGCAAGGTTCTCCATCCAATAGTCTCCCTCCTAAAATATTCTTATTGAGTAAATTTTATAGAGAGCTTCATATAGTCCATTGATTACAAGATCTAGAATTGTACATCAAAGATTTTTATCAAACCAATTCTAGCTAAAGGTGAAAAGACTTCAACGATGCCCAAATGAAGGAGATAGAGAAGAACATAAAATCAACTAATATTTTATAGTTCACTTTATTTGTTGAAGAGTACATTAGTGTGTCTTATTGGAAGATAACTTATGAAATTTGGATTACTCGCTTAGTTATCTACAATCAAACTATGAAAGTCAAGCGTTCGAAGATATCCATAATGAGAAGAGAATATCAAAGATTTAATATGCTGTCAATGAAAGCATTAAGGATATAACATTCACCAAGATTGTGAACAACATCAAGGCACTTTATGAATCTCCATTTCGTCACCTTTGTTATTTTATTTTGGCATTAAATCCCAGCTAAATGCACGTACAACATTAAATTTGTCAAAAAAAACCATTGTATAATTTGTACAAAATACAATCTAAAATATTTTCTATTTAATGTATTTAATTTCAAAATAAAAGAATAAAGTAAGAATAAAAATAAGTCAGACAACATAGGTGTTGAGTGACCGTAGACCCCGAGACCTAGTCAACATGATGACTTAGTCGATAAGGAATAAAGTAAGGGGAGTTATGGCATATGAATTGTACAAAATATACACAAAAACTCTAGTTTTAAACTCATTAATAATTAATTTTCAGGACAATTTTATTCTTTATAGTTTATACATCAAATCAATAAACTTTATACATGAAGATTGCAGATAAAAAAATACAAAACTAAGTTCACATAAAAATAATGCATAATGTGCTTTGGATACAAAAAATAAAAAGTCAAAATAGAAACATCACAGACCTATATCTTCTACATATTGTATCAAAATGGAAAAATCACTTTAATTGTATATAACTTTTAATAAGCTATTTAATGAAGGTGGTTTCATTAAATTTGGAGTTAAGATGCAAAATTTAAGCTTGGGGCCCCTATTGTGCAATATACATGTATATTTTATTAAATATATTCATTCTTTGTATTTTTCAAGTTATTTCATTTTTATATAATTGTATATATTATTTAAAAAGCATGTACATAATTATAATAAAATAAAATGGTTAAAATAAAATCTACATAAATAATACATATAAATACATAGGTAAAATATACATGTATATACATATAAAATACATATGCATAATTAATTACGTGTACATATAAAGTTAAAAATGCAATATAAATGCCAGTTATGTCTATAAATAAATTAAAAATATATAAAATACATGTATAAAATAATATAATATATAAACAAAATATAAATATAATTATTAAAATACATGTCTTTATACCTATATGTTAAATGTAAATAGTAACCCACAATAAAGGCCTCATAAAATAAATAAAAATATTAATAAAATACTAAGTTAGATTAAAAACTTTTTTCATGATTAAATAAAAATCAATTAATTCATTCTTTTATTATTTATTATTATTTTACCAAAACTTGTCTTCCACAAATTTTTCTAGTTGGTCCACATGGACCAACTAGAAATCTCTGTCAATTGACCTCGGTCAACTAGCCCCTTCTCTCTTCCTCGAGTGTCAATCTGTCAGAGCATGCACCTTCTCCTTTTTCTGCTCAAGGCTATCATGTTCTGCCACGACTTAGTTCTTGGAGATTAGATCTCCCTAATTCCCACAATGGCCAAAGATCTCATCGATTGTCCTTGATTTATCCAATATCCTCGATTGAAGTTCACCATTTCTCATCCTATATATTTGTTGCTTTGGCTTCGCCTCCAATTTTAATCCTTCTTTGGTGTCTCGTAGCCTCTCAGATCCAGTCCATTCCATTCCTCTTAGTGATATCTTGATGATCGAAGGCTTAGGAGAGAGAGGAGGTGCGAAGGAGCAATTCAAGACCACCGCTGGTTGGTTCAGTTTCCTTGGCTTCCAAGACAAGTCGAGGCTCATCCGTCTTGTCGTAAGTAATATTTTAGGTTCAGATTCTATTCCATCATTTAATTCCAGTTTAATTGTATATGTACGCTTAATTTAGAAAACCCCTAATTCTCCAGAGCTTGAGCTCCATGGCAATACACCATCATCCAACCAATCAATCGCCTCGATTTTCATCTCATTCTCCTTCCCATCATGTTCTTCACCAATAACTCAACATGCCACCCCCATATCCATTGTGGATATAGGAGTCAAAGCTCCCTCTGTCTCCCTTCATCGTTGCCCCATCTTCATTCCACTCCACGTCGTTTTTTTGCTTAACTCTTCGGTAAAGGACATATCCCTCGAACCAAGGATCATTTTTGTGCAGGCTTGGGTGCGAGAAGGCTCATCTGGTACCTCAACAAAGACCTTGAGCAGCTCCAGATTGTTTGGAGACTGCCAAAGCTCCTCGGCCATCCTCATCCTCACCGTAGAACACTATTGCACGCGGAGGAGTCCCAGCTAGCTTTTGGGTCTATCAGAGGGGAGATCCATCATCGGATAAAGGAGGAACGTCAAATCAAAACTCATCGACCATCAGTTCTTCAGTTGTTCTCGTAACCCCTTTGAAATCGTTCAATCAAAAACACGACCCATATCTAATCTAGGACATTGACACTCTTCAAAGGGAAGCGTAAGGGCAACCGTGTGATCTGCCATGTGGAGTGTTCACAACATTAAGTGGTAAAATTTGCAACGACCACCCTCTGCCTTTATTGTTATTTGTAAAAGGCCCTTTAATTATTTAATTAAGTAAAAAACTTTATGGGATATTTTGCATTATGTCGTTAGTACCTGCTAATTTTGCATTTTAGCCTAGTGCCATGTCACCTCACGTGGACTCCACGTGAGTGGACATTTTGCAGGTGCACACTTATAGCTTTTGTATTTATTATTTAGTTCTGAAAATTCAAGTTGTAGTTCAGAAGTTTAGGTTATTTTGCATTCTACCCCTTAAAATATATTTTATTTGCAAATATACTCCAGCAGCTTAATTTAATTTTATTTATGCACTTCTTTTAATTAAAAATAGCCCATGTGCTCTAAAAAATGTACAAAAATAGATGTAAGTGCATGGCTAGCTGCTTGGTCACACTATAATTTTTATTTTCCATTTTACATGCATTTATTATTTATTAAAAATTGAATAAATCTATTTTATTCCATGTTTGACTTACAAAATACAAAAATATATATAATCTTTTCTAAAAATTTCAAAAAAGTTTTTAGTCTATTTTATAACTCCAGACCAAAAATCACCCAAAAAATCTCAAAAGAAACTCTTAAAATTAGAAAATCCTTTATAAACATAAAAAATATAAAATATTTTCAAATTTCTATAAAACCTTATTTCTATATCATATTATTATTTATATGTTTAGCATGTATTAAAATTCATTCTGAGAAACTTTGAGCCTTCTTGATATTTATAATTCTCAAATAAGTTTGACCTATTTTAATAGTTCTTGTTTTACATTATTTTTTACAATTAAAAAAATTTCAAAAAAAGTCCATAAAAATCCACAAAAATGGAAAAAAATGAAAATATCTTATTTGGAGATTTTTAACTATTTTACCAATATTTATAGTTATAATACCTGATATAACCTATATACATTTATATGTAATTATATAGTCTATTATATTATCAATTATTTTTAATACCTTATAGATATTTTAAAACCTTTAAAAAAAGAGCATTCTTTGGTATATTTTATTATTTTGGGTATTTATTATATATATTCTATAATATATTACTTATATTGTATATATCCCTTATACGTCTACAAATATACTCTTAAATATTTGTATATTATTTTACTAAATAATAAATTAAAAAGAAAATAAGAATCCAAAAATTAAAAATTCAAAAAAAAATATAAAATACAGTTAAAAAAGAAATGGAGTTAAAACCATGCACACATTAAATGATACTGTGCATACATGTACATACACATTCATTTATATAATTTATTTATGAATAATTTACATAGATACATCTCGCGTTCCGTGCGTTCGGCACCCTACCTGTTTGTCCAGTATACGCACTTGTTTTGTAGGGTTATAATAAATTTTGATTCACACTTGCTTTGATTATTTTTATATTATTTATGTGGGATGATTGTTGAATTTATCAAAGAGGTTCTTGGGTTGTCATTATAGCAACTATTGGTCCCGCCTTGTGTGGACCACAAGATGGTTCCTAGGATTTCTCTGGTATTTCAAATGGCGTCGTTGTTGGGGAGCAACAGATAGCGTAATACTTTGTATATGGCCTGCATATTATATCTCTTTCATTTTTTTCTTTATTTTTGATAATTATTTGATATGTTTTGACCCATTTGTCTTTGGTGACCTTTCTTGTGAGTACCATACAACGATGATCACTTCTTAAGAGGTGGACACACTCGAGCTATGAGGAGGTGGGCTCTTCTATTTGTGAGCCGACTAGGAGAGAACATGAGAGAGGCAGAAACAAAAGGAAAAGAAGCAGACACACTTAGCTCTCTTTTTTATTTTATGAGGAGAGATTTCTTTATTTTTGTACAATCAATTTGTAATAATTTGGACTTTGACACTACCACACTAATGAGGTCCATTGCACAGGTGTCTGTTCACTTGGGGATCTTGTCATGGTTTTTCATGTTTTCATCACTTTCTTTTATTTTTTATCCTATTTTGAGCTTTCTACCTTTCTTTTCATTTATTTTATGTGCTTGAACCCCCAGATTTAGAATTGTTAGACTCGGTAAGCTAGGTCCAAAGCTTTAATAGAAGCATTCACCTATAGTCTCTTTCGCTTGAACTTAATCAAATAATTAATTACTAATTATTTGGAATTTGAACAACGAGCCGTGAGAGACTCCATACAACGCTTGTAGGACTCGTTATGGCAGGTACCGAGGAGTCTCTAAGATCGGACACTAGGATCCATTTTTGAATGATTTGCATTCTGTTCTTCCCAGTAATAGTAATTCTTGTTTGGGACGCTTTATCTCTTTGCATATTACCATATAGTATAAATATTTCAATTGTACCATGCATAGTGCATGAAGAGCGATGGGAAGCACTGTGAGTCTTCTTAATTTGCATGCATCATTTGATACGAGAGTGAGATTTCCACTCTAGTGCTCACTTGCATTTCTTTTCCGCCATCTCCCTATGTTTTATATCACATTTAGGACTCAAAAGAAAATATACAAAATCGTTAGGCGGTTTGTTTTGAAAAATACTCATTTTTTTAAAACTCAAAAAATAAGACAAGGGGACTGCTAATAAACTTTTACCTTAATCAAAAATTATAATGGACATCCTTGTTTTGGGTTCATAGAGCCCTCCATGCTTTTAGGTACATTCCATACTGAGTGAGGCACGACCTCCTAAGGATTAGAGCCAAAACCCGATATGTGGTAGCCTTGATTATCACCTAGGTTTGACGAAGTAGATGCTTTATCGTACGTGGAAGAGTAGGGACCTTGTAGATGATGGTGCTCCCGCCTTGTGTGGAGCATCCTACTTGATCCTAAGTATTGAGCACATGCCACACCTTCACGGGGTGTCTTTCTCATTGTCCTGCAGTTGAGTAACTCACTTGCGAGGGAAGTATTAGTTTCGCCTATTGGCTTCCTCTCTATTTCTTTGACTGAGTAGCGGCCCAGGCACGAGATCAAGGAACTCAATATACGTGTATCACAGGTTACAAAGGAGGTGAAGTAGGTACAGGGTACTCGACGGTACAAACTCCTATAGGGAAGCACTCATAAGGACTTGTTATAATATTTACTTGCAAAACAACCATAAAATTGAAAAGATAAAAATAGTCGAACTCTCATGTCTTCACTTGGGTTGAGTTGGTGAATCCACAACTTGTATGGTGTTTATTTGATTTAGATTAAAGTTAAAGAGAAAAGTCTCATACACTTGTATAAATTTTTCCTTTCATTTTCTCTTATTTTATTCTTACTTGACCCATGCTCACTTTGAGACATTCTACTACTTTTCACTTCTTTTATTTCTTGTTGAACTTCATATCATTCATCCAATCTCTATCTTCCTTTTGATCTCGAGATGGTGACTCATGGATGGCTTAGTCGGGACTTCATCGATGTCCACATAGATTCCATGTGGTCGACCTCTCTAATAATTCAGGGTGATTTTTGAGATTATGGTTCGGACGCTACGAATTGTTATCCATACTCCCCACCTTATTTAACAAACTGAGATCACTCTTGTTCTGAAATCTGCCTATTTTGGATGGAGATTGATTTCACTCCATATTCATCTCCATCCTTAATGAAATTCTGTGTTGACCTTAACATAGAATGATTTTCCATATCCGGTCCTTCAATGCAGACTGGTTAGGGCGTTATTCCTTTTACAGATCAAGAGCTCGATCTGGAGCCAAAAATTGTGTCATATTTCAATTCATGAAAAGATATGGCTCCTAATGTAAAGGGAAAGGACCTCAACATCAACTGTCTCATATAGGCCAGCAGCCGGATTAGAATGCAGTGAACTCTCAGCTTCTTGCCTCCATATTGTTAATCCAGAAGCAACTCACCGACCAGGCATTGTCTTAGGTCGCCTTTCAGGATATGTTAAACAATCACAAGAGGGAGAGAGAATCAAGGAGGAGGATTTGAGGAAGACAAAGAAGATGGACATTATGGAGGTGGAGCCGATGAACCAATAAGAGAGCGGCCCAAGCCAACTCTTAAGGAGATGTACAACCCCAGAGCTGGAAAGATGACAACATGGATTCAAATCCTAGCAGTCCATGCCCATTTTGAGTTGAAGCCTCGACTCTTGGCTATGCTTACCACCTTCCATGGGAACGCAAATGAGGAACCATACATCCATCTCCAACTGTTTGGGTGTATCTGTGGAACCATTCACTACCCTAACATCCCATTAGGTGTAATCAAAATGATGGCATTCTCATCCAGCATTCAAGATAAGGCATTTTCATGGATCAATCATTTGGGGAAGGTCATCACCACTTGAGAGGAATTAAAGTATGCCTTTCTGCATAAGTTCATCCCAGGTGGCTGAATCATATGCATGCGTGCATTACCAGCTTCACCCAATACACCCATGAGTCCATTCATGCGACTTGGGAGAGGTTTACTGATTTGCTAGAAAAGTGTCCCCATCATGACATCCAACATACCAGCTTGATTCAACATTTATTTAGGGGACTTACAATTGAGAGTCAGAAGCTCATCGATGTCGCTTGTGGCATGTCAAATTTTAACAAGGACGAGGACGTCGTATGGCAGATTTTTGAGGAAATGATAGAAGGAGAAGTTGATTTTTTGTCATCACGAGCCTACCAGTGCTAGATTCACTAGAAGCCATTACATATGGGAGCCTTGCACAAG
The DNA here is from genome assembly GCA_037367405.1 of Ottelia alismoides. Lineage (NCBI taxonomy): Eukaryota > Viridiplantae > Streptophyta > Magnoliopsida > Alismatales > Hydrocharitaceae > Ottelia > Ottelia alismoides. The sequence continues at coordinate 10,218 of JAZKJV010001405.1, forward strand.
CCGGATGGGGGTGAGATCTCTAATTTGAGCATCATAGGGAGCCACATGTACAAGGTATATATAATTGAAAAGCGACTACAAGACCTTAAGAACCTTGTTGAGATTGAACAGAGGACCCAAAGTTTAGAAAAATTGGATCAGATTACCAAGTAGTTGGAGCTGCTAGTAAGAAAAATCATCGCCTACCAGTTTGTGTATGCATCAGCTTCGACTCCAACTGAGATGAAGGAGTCAGCATCACTACAACCTCCTCAATAGAGTCTTTTATAATCGGTGGTTCAGCATGTTTACTACATGCAAGCCCCGAAACCATCATCGCCTCAGCCACCACAATAACATCTGATTATATATTATCTAGAACCCTAGATTCTCCCATATCCATGCTCTCTTCCACCCTATCATTAAGTGAATGGAGTTTGGCCGAACGATGCACAGCTGACCTGCCCAGGCGGACCTCAGCGGGGTCAGTCTACCAACTCCCATTCATTCCCTCAATGATAAGGATGGAGATTTATCCAAGGGAATCAACAACCTCACCACCAACAGTCTCAACCATACCATTAGGTCTAAAGACAGAATCAATACCAACAATCGTAGTATCATCAACAATAATCCTATTAGTAGTACTCGGTTGTTCCTTATCAGCACCCTCCTCCTCCTCATCAGCAGTACCAGTCTTCTTTTCAGTATCCTTTGCAACATTCCTATCCATAACCTCAACACCATTCCCGGTCTCAACGTGGCCAACATATTAAACCACCTGAGGTTGTCCCTCCCGTGAACCCTACCCTGGACTACCTTGCTTAGCTAGTTAAGAGCCTTCCAAAAATGAGTCAGAAGTTGGATGACCTTACCACTGCCACGACCACCATTCAGACACATGTGCAGGCAAATCCCAACAATTTTCGAAAGCGAGAGCATGTAGTTTGTGATGTCTTATCCAATCCCGTAGAGTCAAATGTGCAAGAGACTTTATTATCTAATGTCGTTACTTTTAGGAGAAAAACCAAGAGCCGAGCTGAGCGAGGAAGAAGAAGAAGGAGAAGCACCATCCGAAATTCAAAAAAATGAAAAAAATAGAAAAAAAACATCAAAAAGAGGACAGTAGTAGATAGAGCACCGGCTAGCCAGCAACGGAGAGGATCGCACCTGCATCCAATCCGGAGTCAGCTGATGGAGCCCTACCTGCTATTTTGGGATGCCCACCACCTCAGATGGATGAAGATTCTTCTTTTTTCCATCTAGTTATATAGCTTGATGTGTGCATAGACTTTGATGTAAATAAAAATAATATTTTTGAATTTGGATATCTAAATATTCCTTTTCCAGACGCTTTACAAAAATCCAAAAAAATAAAATTTTGAAAAATTCCTTATCAGACCCAGATGTGCTTGAAGTATTTCAGAATCTTGTTCTTGAGATACCTATGTTTAAGGTCATTAAGTACATGTCATGCACTAAGAAGGGAATTAAAAAGGAATGCACTCCAAAAAGACAGACGCGTTAAACTAAACAGAGAAATGTGAAGCACCAACTGACAGCAATGACAATTAATGTGATCAACAATCTCTCTAGCAAAAAGAAAGACATGGGAGCCCCTCTCGCCAGATGCACGATGTTTGATCAAGAGTATGATTAAACTCTTCTTGACAGTGGATCATCAATCAATATTATGCCTACTACACTACTAAAGGAAATTAGGTTGGAACTGCTCAAATCTACATGGATGATTCTGCAGTTTGCAAACACTTCAATCAAGCATCCCTAAGGAATTTTGGAGGATGTCATCATCACCATTTAGGGAATGAAGTTCCCTGTGGACTTCATTGTTCTTGATATGGACACCTCAGCTCCTCTTTTGCACACCTCTATTATACTTCGGGTGGTCTTCCTTTGAACAACTGAAGCAGTGGTGGATTATTGTAGCAGACAGATCACCTTTTGCTCTAACATCGACAAGGTACCCATTCAGATGATCCAAGTACTGAAAAAGACAGAATCTACATGTAATGTGAGTGTACCTTCAGAGTAGACATAATACTGTTACTTTCTTGTAGAGATTAGAGATACGACTCTGTTCACGGATGACATTGAAATCCAAAAATTCCTCTCAGCCGAGGAAGGAGTGGATAAAACGGTCTACTTTCCCTCTATCTTAGAAGATGAGATTTTTTTAATCTACATGAAGATCTGATTCATGACAACTTATCCGTAGCAAAGGAAGAACAAAACAGTGAAGACTTCTTTGAACAAGATTCTATTATTGATAATTTTTGTGCATCACTAGATTCAAATCTTGAACTATCAAAGGTGGACAGTGTACAATCGAAAGATTTGGCACCACCGATGCCCTGCACAGTCTCAAAGGTTACCACTGAGAAGGTTCAGACCCCACCAGATCTCAAGCCGCTTCTAGCCAATATGAAATATGCCTTCCTTGTGGGTGCACCAAATATGTTTCGGTGATTATCAAGTCCAGCTAACCCCGAAATATGAATCTCGTCTTCTTGAGGTTCTAGAAAGAAACCTCAAGGCAATAGACTGGAAAATTTGCAATCTTCGTGGGATTAATTTGCCATTGTGTTCCCATCATATCTATCTGGAAGAATATAGCAAGACGTTCCGTAAACTCCAGTGCGGATTGAATCTGAATCTTAGGGATGTTATTATGAATGAAATTATAAAATGGTGTCATGCGGGCTTCATATATCCCATCTCCAACCCAGAATGGGTGAGTCCCTTATGTGTTGTGTCGAAGAAATCATGGATCTCCATTGTAAGAAATAACAAAGGAGAGGAGATCGCAACTAGAGTTCCAACATCCTGGTGTGTTTGTGTTGACTACAGATGCCTGAATTTATCTACTAAGAAGGATCGTTTCATGCTTCCCTTCATCAACGAAATCGTCAAAAGATTGTCCTCAAAGGAGTATTTATGCTTCTTGTATGGATACTCTTGCAATAATCAGGTTGCAATCGCCCTTGAAGACCAAGAAAAGACTACCTTCATCTGCCCATTTCGGACATAAGCCTTCCACAGGATTCCATTCAGATTATGCAATGCTCCTGCGACCTTTCAAAGGTGCATGTTGGCAGTCTTCGCGGATATGGTTGGTAGTTTTGTCGAGGTGTTTATGGGTGATTTCTCGGTCTATGGTAATAGCTTTGATCAATGCCTATCCTATCTAGATCGAGTAATGAAAAGATGATGTGAAGTCAACTTGGTGCTCTCGTGGGAGAAGAACCGTTTCATGGTAATCGAAGAGATTGTGCCAGGCCATGTCGTATCCAAATGTGACATGGAGGTAGATCATACAAAGATAAAAGTCATTTCAAAGCTAGAGATACCTACAAATTTGAAGCAAGTTCGGTCATTCCATGGACATGCGAGATTTTATAAAAGATTCATAAAAGATTTCAGCAAAATTGTTCGACCGCTAACTAAGCTTCTAGGCAAGGAGACATATTTTATTGTAAATGCCGGAGTCCTCCATGTCTTCAATCAATTGAAAGATCTAATCACTCAGAGCCTTGTTCTACAATGGCCAGATTGGTCTCTACCATTTGAGATCATGGTCGATGCTTCAGATTATGCCATTAGAGCGGTTATAATATAGATGAGAGACAATCTTCCATTTGCTATTCATTATGGCAACAGAACTCTTGATGAAGCACAAAAGAAATACACAATCGCTGAGAAAGATCTGCTACAATTTGTCTTCACCTTGGAGAAGTTCAGATCTCACTTACTCAGATCTGAAGTAATGTTGCACACGGATCATTCTGCCATAAGGTACTTGCAAGTCAATTAGGATGTCAAACCAAGGCTAAAAAGATGGATCATTCTTCTCCAGAAATTTGATCTTGAAATTCATGAAAAACGTGGAGTTAAAAATGTAGTGGCAGGTCATTTGTCATGATTGTCAGAGTCAGATACTCCTGAGCAGAACTTACTATAAATCATGAAACCTATCCAGATGAGGCTATTTTGTCAGTCACCTTGCTTCCATGGTTCGTTGGTATTTGTGAACTATCTTATGTCCACGAGAACTCTACAAGATTGGTCGAAGCTGAAAGTTAACAATTTTTTATCAGATATTTATTTCTATCATTGGGAGGATCCATATCTCTTTTGGGAGGGGGCAGAATGCATCTAGAGGAGGTGTTAGGAGGAAGTTCATAGTATCCTCGAGCATTGTCATACCAGAGAATTAGGAGGACACCACTCTGGAAAGAGTACGGTAGCAAAAGTCCTACAATGCAGCCTCTAGTGGTTGACCTTATTCAAAGATGCGGAAGATTTTGTGAAGCACTACACTGACCGTCAGAAGATGAGAGTAACCATCAGAATGAGAGAAATAATCCCCCTAAAATATATCCATATCTCAGAAGTAGTTGATGCATGGGGTATTGACTTCATGGGCCCATTTCCCAACAGTCAGGGTATACTTTACTTGTTGTCAACTACATGAGTTGTTTGGTGGAGGATGTCCCAAGCTGAGCCGTTGATAATCGCACTGTCTGCCGGTTTCTGAAAGAATACATTATTGCAAGGTTCATGATCCCAAAAATGTTGATATCTGATGGGAGTAGACATGTTATAAACAGAGAAGTGAAGAAAGCTAACTCTGGAATGATGTATAGAACATCAAGTAGCTTCTCCATACCAGCAACAGTCTAATGGTTTGGCAGAGTATTCTAATAGGGAAATCAAGATGATTCTCCAAAAGCTTGTACTTCTAGATAGAAAGAACTTGTCTCAACTACTCTACTCATTTCTCCAAGCATATCATAAAGTGTACAAGTCTTATACTTGGGAATGTCTTCCTACCGCTTGGTGTATGGCAAGCCATGCCATTTTCTCATCGAGTTGATTCATAAATCATTATGGACAATAAACATCTACAATTTGGATCTGAAGAAAGCTGTAAAGAATAGAAAGCTAGATCTGAACAGACCTCTCAAAATTTCACGACTATGCATACGACAACAACCATATGTACAAGGAGAAGGTCAAGAAGTGGCACAACAAGCATATCCGCCACAAGACCTTCAAACCATGTTAGAAGGTGTGGTTGTTTGATACAAAGTTAAAACTGTTCCCAAGGAAGTTAAAGAGCAAGTGGACCGAGCTATTTGTAGTAAAGCATGTGTCTGACACTAGAAGTATAGCCATACCCAGATTTTCAGCTGACGCACAACCTTTCATAATTAAACGATAGCTTCTGAAGCCTTATCTTGAGCATGATACTTTTTTGTACATGGTTGACTCTATTCAGGTGGTTTACAATGCAGAACTTCCAGCAACAACATCTGAAGATTCAGACAAGGCACTCAAAAACATATTCGACTAGTAATATTTTATTCTTTTCTTCTTTTTATTTTTCATTCTTTCGAAAGATTCACTCATCCCATTCATCATTGTTATACTTAGGATATACTTCATCCTAAGTATAGGGGGTATGAGTGTACACAGGTGTTCATTCTTTAACCCCCTCACATGTCTCCTCAACTTTTGACATTTTTCTATACTTAGGGGTATTTTACCCTAAGTATAGAGGAAGATATGCCAAGACAATGATCTATGTATTCATCCCCACCCTTGACCCTCCCTACTTTGTATACAGTCTACTATACTCAGGATTAATTAATCCTAAGTATTGGGTGGAAGGTCGACTTCCTATTCTTTATTCGATCATTATAGTATACACTTTCATGTACTTAGTATGACTTATGTCTTCATGTTCTCTCCGATCTATGGGAATATAACTCGAGCTATATACAGGAGAGTCATATATACGCTGTATATATTTCAGCCATGACTCTTACTTTCACATTTTCAATTATATGACAGATCAATAAAAAAATAAAACACACATTAAAATTCTTTGTAATTAAGACTAATACATCGATTAAAATATGTATTGCAAAATGTTTGAAAAATAGTTGGAAAATTATTTGAAAAATCTTTTATAAAACCGTTTGAAAGATGCTTTGTACAATGTTTTCAAACCTTTGTAAAAATATTTTGTTTGTAAAAATTTCTTTTCTTTGTTTGAATAAAATGTTTTGAAAATCGATTTGCAAATGATTTGAAAAATTGCTGCAAAAATAGTTTGAAAAATCTATATACACTATTTGGAAAATCTTTGCAAAATGATTTTCAAAGTTGTAAATATTTACAAAAATTATTTGTCAAACTATTTTCAAAACAAAGTTTTCAAATATTTAATAAAATGTTTTCAGATTGTTTTGAGAACCTGTACATAATTCAAGCAAATAAATTTGTTAAAAATTTGTACATACCAAGTGTAAATTCTTTCACCTAGTTCTTGTAAATAACAGAAGCACTCCCATGTAAATATCGGTACATATTTTTTCTAAAAACTTTTATTTTTTAAAAAATCATTAAAAATTTGCAAAACCAAATATCTATAAAAATTTGTAAAATGTTTTAAAAATTGCTTAAAAACTTTTTAAAAAATCCTTAAAATATTCAAAATCAGAAAATGGCTTCATAAAAATATTTTCTGTATTGCATAACATTCACATTTTTTGGATTGGTAATGACAATTGGACAAGTCTAAATAAAATCCGAAGATTGAAGCTTGGTTGGACCTTAATGCACTTAATCACAGGAACCTCAGAGGAATTGGATTTGAGGCACTTTAGGTCTACTAGAATTAATTCTTTGAGACCACAAGACTTAGTTCAGTTTCATGTTGTCTGCCTAAGTAGAATATTTCAGAATACATACACGACTCTTGTCAACAGTAACCTAACTTGTAGACATGCACCTTGCACATTGCTCAACTCAGTTAAAGTGGTGGAGTGTTGGATTTTCCAGCATGAGACACAAGAAAATTGAAACATGCAAAGTCACGATACTGTGGCCATTGTACCCCAACCTGATCTAGTACCCACGAAGTATAACGATAAGATGTTGTGGGTTGCATAATGCTCCAAAAGAGGGACAGTTTACTGGCTCAAGAGGAAAAAGTGCTTATGTAAATGTTGTTGTGAATACTATAAAAAATGTAAAAATCAAAAACTACAAAAAATTAGATGGTAAAAAATCAAGAAAAATCAACTCCCGTTAGAGTATGTATATCTTCAATAAGTAAGCTTGAGCTTCAAATTCAAAGACATATGTAAGCCTGCAGCGGGGTGACTTGGCTACACTGGTCAAGCATCCTATGGATACCATCCATTCTCTTCTTCACCTCCTCTTCTTGAGCTGGTTGTACTTGAACTTAAAAGGGAATACCCTACTTCTTGAGGAAAGTGTTATTGGATTGGGAAATTAGGGTCACCATGTTGGAGAAACCTGACTTTTACTACTTCAACCGAGAGGAGCTATATATCACACACACTGTACAAGATAGACTAATAGTCATAAGGGACTATGTATGATGTCGACTTGTTCTGACCTGGCTTTTGAGGAGACGTGGGCAGAGTTTTGTAGTTCTTGGAGGCTGTCATATTCGAAGTCCAATTCCCAACAACGTTTTGACCAAACTAAAATCCAAAGGTCCGAGTGAGCTCCAAACTTTGATGTTATGAAGGCAAGTTTAAAAGTTAAAATCAATCCAAGTTATTTCTTTTTATTTTCTTTATTTTCTTTTCTACACTAATAAGAATAAGTGTTTGTTAGGGACTAGCAAAGGCAAGTATAGGGGGTGATGAATCTCCTTTTCATCACATTTATTCTTTCAGGCCTTATCCTATCTAAATGCATGTATATATCATTAATTTGTCAAAATAAACATTGTATAATTTGTACAAAATACTATATAAAAATATTGTTGATTTAATATATTCGATTTCAAAATAAAAGAATGAAGCAAGAAAAGAAAGAAGTGAGACACCATAGGTATTGAGTGACCCTAGAACCCGAGACCCAGTCATCATGATGACTTGGTCGATAAGTAATAAAGTAAGGGGAGATATGGAAGATGAATTGTACAAAATATACACAAAACCCTAGAGTTTAAATTCATCAATAATTAATTTATGGGACCTATTTTATTCTTTATTATTTATACATAAAATCAATAAACTTTATACATAAAGATTGTAGATAAAAGTACAACGAAAAATATAAAATTAAGTTCACATGTAAATAATGCATAATGTGCCCAGGACACACAAAATAAAAAGTAAAAAATAATAACTTCGCAAACATGTATCTTCACATTATTGTATCAACATGTATCAAAATTACTTTAATTGTATACAACTTTTAATAAGATTTTTAATGAATGTGGTTTCATTATATTTGGAGTTAAGATGCAAAATTTAGATTTTGGGTGCCTATTATGCAATATACATGTATATTTTATTCAATATATTTATTCTCTTATTTTTAAGTTCTTTTATTTGTCATAAAAGTGTATATATTTTCTAAAACTTATGTACATAATTACAGCAAAAACAATTAAGATAAAGTCAACATAAAAATACATTAAAATACATAAGTAAAATATACATGTATATGCCTATAAAATATATATACACGATTATTTATGTGTACATATAAACTCAGAAAAAGGTAACAAAAATACCCAATTGTATCTTTAAAAAAATTAAAAATATATAAAATACATGTATAAAACAATAAAATATATAATCAAAATAAAAATAGAAATATTGAAATACATGTCTTTATACCTATATTTTACATGTAAATGGTAACTCTCAATAAAAAACCTCATAAAATAATAAAAATATGTATAAAATAATACAGTAAATTATAATTTTTTTATCATTAATTGTTTATTTTTTATTTTCCAATATTTTCTTCCATGGAATTTTCTGATTGGTCCACGTGCACCAACCTGAAGCCTCCGCCCCTTCTCTCTTCCTCGAGCATCGATCTATCAAAGCTCGCACCTTCTCCCTTTTTTCCACTCGAGACTATCATGTTCTACCATGGCATGCCAGTTAATTCATGGAGATTAGTTTTCCCTAATTCCCACTATGGCCAAAGATCTGTCGTCCTTGATTCATCCAAGATACTCGATCGAAGTTCCCCATTTTTCAGCTTATAAATTTGCTCCTCTAGCTCTGCATCCAATTCTGATCCTTCGTGGGTGTCTCTTATCCCCTTAAGCCAGTATATCCTGTTCCTTTTGGTGTCATCTTAAAGATTGAGGCTTTGTAGTGAGAAGGGGGCGTAGAGGAGTGATCCAAGATCACTACTGGTTGGCTTAGATTCCTTGGCTTCCAGGCCAAGTCGAGGCCTATCCATCCTATCCTATGCAATATCATAGGTTTAGATTCTATTATGGTATTTAGTTTCTAGTTTAATTACATCTGTAGGCTTAATTTAGAAAAACTCCCCAATTCCATAGAGATTGAGCTCTAAGGAAATTTACCGTCATCCAACCGTTCAATCATCTTGATTTTCATCTCATTCACCTCCCCATCACGTTCTCAATTGGTCACTCCGTCCGTACCCCCAGATCCATCATGGATCTCAAAGTTGAAGCTCTCTTTATCGTCCTTCGTTGGAGCCCCATCTTCATTACACCCCCATGTCATTTTTTTCTTAACCCTTCGATCGAGGACATATCCCTCGAACTGGGGATCATTTTTGTGCAGGATTGGGTGTGTGAAGACCCATCTGGAACATGAACGAAGACTTAGAATAGCTCTACATAGTTTGGAGACTGTCAGAGCTCCTTAACAATCCTCATCCTCACCGGAGACCATCGTTGCATACAGAGGAATCCCAGCTAGCTTCTAAGCCTATCAGAGGGGAGATCCATCGCCGGATCGAGGAGGAACTTCAAATCAAAGCTCAACGCCCATCAGTTCCTCAGTAGTTCTTCATACCCCCTTCCAAATTGTTCGATCAAAAACATGTCCCAGATCTAATCTGGGTCGTTGACACTCTTTTAAGGGGTACGCAAGGTTAACTATCTGAGTAGTCACACAGAGCATCTACAAAAGTCAAATAAAAACACGTTAAGTGGTAAAATTTACAATGACCACCCTTCGCCTTTTTATTTTTTTAATAAAGGTCTTGTACTATTTAATCAAGTACAAAAATCTTGGGATATTTTGCATGTTACGCCCTTGCTACTTGTTGATTTTGCAATTTAGTCTAGTGCCAGTTCACCTCACGTGGACCTCCACATGAGTGGACATTTAGCAGTCGTATCCTTGGGCCTTTGTATTTATTGTTTAGTCTTGAAAATTCAAGCTGTAGTTCAAAAATTTGGGTTATGTTGCATGCTAGCCCCTGGAATATATTTTATTTGCAAATATACCCATTTCAGCTTGATTTAGTTTTATTTATGAATTTTTAATTAAAATATCTCATGTACTCTAGAAAATTTAACAAAATATATGTAAGTAGATGACTGGTTGCTTATCAATGCTATCATTATTATTTTCTATTTTACATGTATTTATTATTTATTAAAATTGAATAGAGTTATTTTATTACTTGTTTAACTTAGAAAACACAAAAAAATATAAAATCTTATCTAAATATTCCAAAAAATTCACTACTATTTATTAGTCTATTTTATAACTCCAGACCAAAAATCACAAAAAATGTCAAAAGAAACTCTTAAAATTAGCAAACCCTTGTTAACCCTAAAAAATTATAAAATATTTTCAAATATCCCAAAAATATTATTTCTATCCCATTGTTTTATTTATACATATTAAAGTTTATTAAAATTTGTTTTGAGAAATTTTGAGCCTTTTGACTACTTATAATTCTCAAATCAATTCGACCTATTTAAAAAGATCATGTTATACCTTATTTTTATTTTAAAATACAAAAAAATGTGCACAATTACCTCAAAATTCAAAAAAATATAAAAAAATTGAAAAATATAAAAAATATTTGGATGTTTTGACTATTTTACCTATATTTATAGTTATAATACCACGGATTGCTTATATACATCTATACTTTATTATTCAAATTCTATATTATTATTAATTATTAATACCTTATAAATATTTTTAAAACCTTTCCAAAATAAAAATACTATTCTTTGATATATTTTCTGATTTTTGAGTATTTATTATATATTCTATTATATATCACTTATATTATTTATTGCTTATACATCTACGTATATACTCTTATATATTTATATATTATTTATTAAATATTAAATTAAAAATAAATTAAGCACATAAAATTAAATCTTAATAAAATATAAAATATAATTTAAAAAGGAATTAAACTAAAAACCCATGACACATTGATTGATATTGTGCATACCTATACATACACATACATTTATATTATTTATTTATAAATAGTATATATTGTTGCATCTTGTTTTCCCTATGTTCGACATCCTACCTGCTTGTCCACTACACACACTTATTTTGTGGGGTTATAATAAATTTTGATCACACTTGCTTTGATTGTTGAATTTATCAGAGATCTTCTTGGGATATCATTACAGTGACTGTTGGTCCCGTCTTGTGTGGACCACAAGACAGTTCCCATGGTTTCTCTAGTATTTCAACAATAAAGAAAAATGTAAGTCTAACTCATACCTTGTGTTAATATGCCTCCAAATATTTGAATGGTAATATTATATATTTTAGGAAGAATAAATCTAACCCATACACATCAACAATAAAATGTAAATCATATTTACATTTATTAGCTGGTGAATATGATCCAATTCGAATTATATGTAATTAATATATGAATCATATTCTCATCATTTCTAATATTAAATGTCAATTATATTCACATTTTTTTACTTAAATATGAATTAATTCATATTTTTCCTGGCATATAAAAATATGAATCATATTCACATTATTCAATTAATGAATCATATTTACATGTATGTGAATCATATTAATAGTAATTGTGAATCCTATTTACATTAGCCTATATTTGTGAACTCAATTCACATATTAATCCTCAATGTCACATATTTTACAAGTCCAAATCCTATTATGACATTTGTGCATCACTTGCAAATACTTAGATACATCTTCTGGGAGATTATTGGACCATGCATAGTGCCTAGTGACAAATCCTAAAATGCCGAGTTAAGAAGTTGTTTTTATTGTTCGTGTCAAAATTATTGTGTCATTCGTTGTAGGCGGCAATCAGAAACGATCAAGAAAATAACCACACAAAATTTGATCAATTTTTAATTAAGTGGTTTTATGTTTATTTTACTTGGGCAAGTCCCCAAGGTCGATCACAAGGAGACAAAGGAACAACCTAGAGTGATGTCTATCAAAGTTCGTGTTCGGTTTTCGAGGCGGTCTTTTTTTAGAATTTTCATGCAATTAAGGGTGTTACATGCAATTTTGGCCTATTTTAGGGACTAAAATATCAATTACCTTCAAACGATGTCCGAAAAATATGAAATTTGGCCACAATGTAAAATATGATGAAATGAATGACTATAATTTTTTTTGAAATTTTTGGATGCAATATGAATTTTTTATAAATTTTTAAATGCAAACAAAATGAATTTCAATATTTAATTGTAATAAATATTAAAACTAATTATTTTCAAGGAATAAAATTATCTAAGATCTATCACTTAGTGATTGATCTCAGAAATTTCCTAAACCTCAAAAATGTGAGATCTAATACCTATTAAAAATTAAACACTGAAATATGCAAAATGATTTTTATAGGGAAAACTGTGCATGCAAATTCAAATCTTTTTGGGCACAATGTCAAGCACAATTAACTCTACAATATGTAATTTTTCAGGAATTTTTAGAGCAACGGTTAATCAACTATGAATTTTAGAGCAACAAATGGGAAAAATATGCAAATTTCCACAAAATAATTATTTATTAATTAACCATCAATCACAAAAATGCCCACAATATGTCAAAGTGTAGAGAATTAATTGACAAACAAAATGCTATTTTATATAAATAAAATACTGCAATAAAGAGGTCCAAAACAAGGGGGAAACACAGGGGTATGAGTGCAATAAATAAATATAAAACAAATAAAGAAATAACTGCATTGGGGGATGAAATGTAAATATCTATACCCTAGAGGGTATTTCTGCAAAATTTCCCAAGTTACGTGCGCCGCACGTGACCTAGTCGGTGGGGAGTTCTAGCGTAATATGTGGATCTTCCAGGGGCCACTTGCAATTTGCCCAAGGGGCACGTGCACAGCATGTGACCCCCTGGGGTTGTTGATAGTGCTGCCCCCCCCCCCCCGTCACGTGAGAAGCACGCGGGGAAGGTATCTCCGGTCTTGGGCTGGACCGAGGCGGAGGCGAGGCGGAGGTGGGTCGGCGATGCGGTGGAGCGAAGGCGGAGGCATAGGAGCGTCGCCTTCCTCTGGCCGACACACGGCCAAGAGGAGGCGTTGTCGGTGGCTATCGAGGCGGAGGCGGCGGAGCTAAGAAGCTCGATCATCGGCGTTGTCGAACGAGGTGGTCGAGGAAGAGGGAGTCGTGGACGGTGGAGACCGGCGGAGTCGATGGCGTGGCTCGGAGGCGGGGCAGCTAACTTGAGGCAGAGGAGAACGGTGAAGAGAGAGAGAGAGAGAGTACCTGGGGAAAGTAGAGCTCACGGTGTTGGGAGTGGCCGGAGCTGAGCAGCGACGGCGAGGGGTGCTCTTGGATGCAGGCGAAGCACGACGAGGAACTTCGGATCTCGCTGATCCTTGGTTGTCACGGTCAGAGGAGACGCACGGCGGATGAAGCTTGCGAGAGGTCGGCGATGCATTTTTATAGGTTGAGGAATTTGGCTGTCTATGGAATGTCGACTGAGATTTTGATTTGGAGGCGCTCGAAATCTATGGGATTCGATTGGGTTTGACGGAAGATTCGAGGAGATGACGAACATCGGAGCGGGATTCGCGGAGGGGCGGAGATCTCGGAGGGGAGATACGCGGCAGCGGTGGCGGCGCGAGATCCGCAGCGCGGGGTGACGGTTCCAACAGAGGAAGGAGAAGGAGGTAGACAACGCACATGCACCGTCCAATCGAACTCGATCGGACGGCCCACATCGTGCCACGTGGCGGCTGGAGGCGAGAGGAGGGGGCGCACGTGTGGAGCACGTGCCTTGGAGGCACATGCGCCGCACGTGCGTCCGATTAATTATTTTTATTTTTTTATTTTTTTATTTTTATTTTTTTATTTTTTTTAATAAATACGAGTTTTAAAAAGGCGGAAAATGGCTCACGCAGAAAAATCGAAAAGTAAATCTTTTGTAAAATCGAAAATAAATAAAAAATGACCTCGGATCAAAAAAAATTCTTCAAGAAAATTGCTCGTCTCGATGAGATCTACAACTTTCATGAAGACTCGAAACCAAAATCGATCATTTGCACAAAGTGGTATTTTTTGGGTATCCCATGTACATAGAACACCTTGATTTTTGTGTTTTATAATTTTTATGTCATTTTTAGATCAGATAAAACTCCGGAAAAATAGGATAAAATAGAGATAAATAATTACACATTAATATACTTTTTTTGGATTTTTATTAATCAATAAAATATGTACATAAAATAATAGGTAAAAACCGCTAAAATAAAATATACAAAAGAGGCCCAAAACCCAACTTTCACATATGAGCTCCGATTCACTTGAACTTAGTCTTTTTTTGAAGGTAATTGAATGTACATTATTTCAAAAGTAAGTAAGATTAAATCGGACACTAGATGAGGAAAATATGAGGTTTTTAATCCGAAAATCCTGAAACTAGGGTTTGGGTTTTTGGTCCACATATCTGGGTTAGTTATTTTTTGTATTTTTTATTTATTCTTGTTAGTGATATGTACACAGTGAAAATAGTTTTGGGTCATTCGGAGTTAGCATGAATGAGTTAAAAATCGAGGAAGTTAGGCTACTTATAGGTCATTTTTGGCTTGGATTTTTGGCTTCTTATTTTGTACAGAAATTAGTGCTAAAATGTAATTCTTATGAAATCATGCATGAATGCTAATTATGCAGAATAAATGCAGGAATGTTGTTGATTTCAAGGTATTTGAGCTTAAAAAATGAGATTTAGAGTGATGAATTCGAGATTCATCATCCCCCTATACTTAAAGCATGCTCGTCCCTGAGCATCAAAAAGAAATTCCATGAAGTGAAATGAGATTGGGTTCCATACCAAGACCATGAGCTGAATGTGAAAACGAATCTAGACTCAACCTTTGGATTAATAGTGTGGCAGAACCTCTGTGAGACTTAGAATTTTAAAATCAACAGCCTTCAAGTTCTACATATCATTGCTATAGTTTCGGCTCAGAAGTCATCTTAGAACAATCCTCTTCCCAAAGCATACCCTACGAACATTGAACAATCGACTCAAGTGTGTGAAAGGTTTTAGCTCTTCCCACCCAGAATGCCGGACTACCGTGCAAACCTCCTCTCCAATAGCTCGTCCTCGGGGAGTCAGGTATTTCCTTCTAAGGTCTGTCGTGCTGTGTTCACAATCGAATTGGGGGGAGAAGTTAGAAGAATGAGAAAAGAACTGGAGGGTGGCCAGTGTAGTCACCTCTTCTTGTGAAGATGGCCAGTGTAGCCGAGTCTCCACCAAGATCTGCAGGTTTCTTGAAGGTTGGACCTTTTGGTCAGATATTTATTTGGTAGAATGCTTCTTTGTATTTGGAATTTTTGGTGGTTCTGCTTGGATCTTGTTGTGCCCCTACGCATATAGAATCTTTTTGTTCCCTACATTTTTTGGGTCTTAGAAAAAATTGTGCTCAGCCGTCCATCCCTTTTCTGATGATTTATTTCAACCCGTACTCCAGTCTTTAGATTTCCACGCTACCAGAAAAGAAACTCACACAGTCTTCCAACATCCCGTTTGAGTTGAGCTAAGTGCATAGTGCGAGAGTACAAATTAATTACTTATTCCAGAGTTGTACCTAGAATGAAGAGACCATGTTAGACACTAAGAGTCAAACTCTGTACATTGTCATGTGGAACTTAAAGAATTAAGTCAAACGACCTGAAGACTCTAAAATCCTATTTCTCGGTGAAGTTCCTTTGAAAATTAGGTGGATTAAGGTCAAGTCCAGACCACTCTTGATTTCGGCTCACAACTCGGTTCAGAACCCGATGACTTTTCACATATGCAAATGAATGCAATGCTGGATGAAGTGCAGGTGTGCAATGCATACATATTTCTTCTTCTTCTTCTTCTTTTTTATGCAAAAATGAATAAGAAGCCTTTTTTTCAAAAATTTTGGGCATAGTCAGTGTTAGTAGCAAAATATTTTCTTCTTTTTTTTTGAATTAATACCCACCCCTTAAATACATATAGACTTATGCGCAAGTACGGGGTATGGCTAAAATATATACACAGTATATATACAGACCCCCTTATACTTAGCGAGTGATGTGTCCTCAGAGCACAAGAAGCGTAAAGAAGACATAGCTTGGGCTAATCGTAAGAGAGTAAAAATTTGATATACAATGGCCCACCCCCTATACTTAGACTGAGAATAGTCTAAGTATAGAAGAAGAGCGCAAAAGGAAGCGGTCGGGATATGTGAATGAGGAGAGTATATACAGGTGGGTGTCGGTTCCCCCTATACTTAGGCTCTGGTCAGCCTAAGTATAAGAGAAAGATGGAAATGGAGTGATCAGGAGAAGGAGTGTGATGAGGGAAAATGGTATATACAGATGGCATCAGTCCCCCCCTATACTTAGGCCTTGGCCTAAGTAGAGGAAGAAGCTGTACAAGGAGATCGACGTAGTCGGGAGGGGGGGTGGGATTGACCTGATAAATCTTCATTGTCTTTGCTCTGTGTAAAGTAGATGTCCTCAACTTGAACTGTCTGCTCTTGGGATGATTCTATATATGGCTTCAGCAATTGTCCATTCACAGAGAAAGGTTGTGCATCATCTTTGAGTTCTGCAATATCCACACTTCCATTGGTATGCACATCGATGACAACATAGGGACCCGTCCATTTTGATTTCAATTTCCCATGAAAAAACTTTAACCGAGCATTAAACAACCATACTTTCTGCCCAGGGACAAAGGTTTTATTTCGAATGCGTCTATCATGCCATCTCTTGACCTTGTCCTTATAGATCACACTGTTGTCATATGCTCGGTTTCGGATTTCAATTAGCTCATTCAAATTTAAGTCTCGACATAACTTTCCAAGGTGACAACTCCAATTTAACTTTTTGATCGTCCATTCAGATTTGTGAATTAGTTCTGCAGGTAGATGGCATGGCTTACCATAGATCATCCTAAAAGGTGAAGTACCGAGTGGAGTTTTATATGCTGTCCTATTGGCCCACAAAACCTGTTCCAATAGTTTTGACCAGTCCTTCCTATCTGGATGAACCAACTTTTGAAGAATACCCTTCACCTCTCTATTAGAAACCTCTGCCATGCCATTAGATTGTGGATGATATGGGTTGGCTATTCTATGTTCAAATTTATACTCTTTAGCCAAAGATCTCATTTCCCTATTCACAAAGTGTCTACCTCCATCAGAAATCAAAACTTTTGGTATCCCAAACCTTGCAATGATATTATCCTTGATAAACTTACAGATGGTTTTGTTGTCTGCGGTTCGGGTTGGAATAACCTCTACCCATCTAGACAAATAATCAACTGCCAATAAGATGTACTAAAATCTATTGCTATTGGAAAAGGGACCCATAAAATCAATCCCCCACGCATCGAAAACATCACAGAAAATCATTGGTTGCATGGGCATTTCATCTCTATAAGCAACAGTCCCTCCCATCCTTTGACAAATCGGTCAAGACCGTACAAATTCATTAGCATCACGAAATAAGGTCTGCCAGTAAAATCCATATTGGAGTACCTTGTGTGCGGTTCTCTTTCTCGAATGGTGCCCTCCAGCCTCGAGAGTATGACAATGTGTGAGGACACTCTGGTATTCTTTCTGAGGAATACATCTTCTCTAGACACAATCCGCTCCTTCATAAAAAAGGAAAGGATCATCCCAATGGTATTTTCTTGAATCCGACTTCAGTTTATCAATCATTCTCTTGGTCCAACCAAAGGAAACCTTCTTGGATACAAGATAGTTCACGATGTTGGAATACCATGGGGTTGAATCAATAACGCAAACAGTTTCGTCTGGAAAAGTCTCCTTAATAGGTCAAGTGTCAGGATAATCATTTTTCTCAATTCGGGAAAGGTGATCAGCTACAACATTCTTTATTCCAGGTTTATCTTTGATCTCCAAATTAAATTCCTGGATTAACAAGATCCACCTCAAAAGTCGTGCCTTGGCATCTTTCTTATTCATGAGGTATCTAATTGTCGTATGATAAGTGAAAATTGTCACCTTGGAGCCAAATATATATGATCTGAATTTTTCAAGGGCCCAAACAACCGCGAGCATTTCCTTTTCAGTCACTGTATAATTTTTCTGTGCAGGATCCAATACTTTGCTCGCATAGTGAATCGCATAAGGGATTCCATCCCGTCTTTGTCCAAGCACAGCTCCGACAGCGAAATCCGATGCTTTAGTCATGATCTCAAAGGGATGAGACCAGTCGGGAGCTTGTAATATTGGCGATTCACATATTTTCTTTTTCAGGAGCTCGAAGGCCTCAAGACACTTGTGATTTACAATAAACGCAGTGTCTTTTCCTAAGAGCTCAGTCAGTGGGCGGGCGATCTTTGAAAAATCAGGGATAAACCTTCGATAAAATCCAACATACCCTAGAAAAGACCTCACTGACTTGGCGTTGGTTGGTGGCTCAAGTTTCTTGATCACGTCCACCTTGGCAGGGTCTACCTCCATTCCCTTTTTGGAGATGACATGCCCCGACACGATACCCTCAGTCACCACAAAGTGACTCTTCTCCCAAGAGAGTATCAAATTAACCTCCCTGCATCTCTTGAGGACTCGGTCCAAGTGCGCTAAACATGTATCAAATGAATCACCATGGACCGAGAAGTCATCCATGAAGACTTTCGGGAAATCACCCACCATTTCGGTAAATACGGCAATCATGCACCGTTGAAATGTGCCTGGGGCATTACAAAGTCCGAATGGCATGCGCTTGAATGCGTAGGTACCAAAGGGACATGTAAATGTGGTTTTTTCCTGATCCTCGGGAGCGATAGCTACTTGATTGTAGCCAGAGTACCCATCAAGAAAACAGAAGAATGCTTTCCCTGCAAGTCTCTTCAAGATTTGATCAATAAATGGCAGTGGAAAGTAATCTTTCTTGGTCGCAGCATTCAAGCACCTCTAATCGACACAGACACGCCAGGCGTGGGTACTCGGGTCGCGATCTCTACCCCCTCCTCGTTGGTGACCATCTGGATTCCCGACTTCTTCGGAACGATATGAAGGGGGACCACCCACTTGGAGTCAGAAATTGGGTATATAAAACCTGCTTTGCACCATTTCTCTATTTCTTTCTTCACCACTTCCCGAAGATTGGGGTTTAATCTTCTCTGAAATTCACTGGAAGGCATTGCGTTATCCTCAACATAAATTTGGTGCGAGCAGAGAGCAGGGTTGATTCCTATGAGATCCGACACAGTCCAACCGATGGCTTGTCGATTCCACTCAAGGATTTCTAAAACTCTAGATTCTTGGTCCATGGTTAATGATGAGCTAATAATCAAAGGGAATTTATATTTGGGTCCATTGAGAAACACATACTTCAGTGTGGGAGGGAGAGGTTTCAGCTCTGGCAATTCTAAATCATCAATCAAGTCTGGCTGAATGTCTTTTAAGTCCGGCTCTGTGCTGGTTGGTGGTGGATCATTCTGTGATATGTTAGCCACTAATCCTGAAGAAATGTGAGTCGGATCGCAAAAGTAGTGCGGTAATTCGACCAAAGCCGCGTCCAACTCGTCATCGATTTTTCTTGATTTTCCCGAAGAAGATGGGATTGACAAATCCGAAAGGATTTCTATGTCATCAAGATTATAAACATCCGGGTGTTTAGATTTATCTGGTAGTAGCTCGCATACTGTCAAGTTCATTGTTTCTTCTTCTGTTGTGGTGGTATCAATATGAAGATCTGGCAGTTGGTCCTATGGTCCAGTAGTGCTGATGAGATTACACTCGGATGTTTCGGCATCTTCAGTGGTGGATTCAGAATCTGGTCTTTGCCACTTTGTTTGTTTCATCTCCATATCCACTTCTCCATCTAGGGAGCGGAATTTCATCATTCCAGTGCCGTAATCGAATACAGCCTTGGCGGTTCTTAAGAATGGTCTTCCCAGAATGATTTGCGATTCTTTCCAATGGTTCGGGATCTCCATATCAAGGACAGTGAAGTCCACTTTGTATTCCGTACCCTCGACCATAATGATAACATTTTTCACTTCTCCCTTAGGTTTTTTAGTAGATTTGTCAGCGAACTGGAGTAAAGATAATGATTTTTGAAGAGGACCTAACTCCAATCGGTAATATAAGGCTAAGGGTAGAAGATTGATGAAAGAACCATTATCGAGAAGTGTGTGCGCGAACGCAATACCGCCAATGCGGCTTTCCACATAATGAGCCCCCAGATCTCTTTTATTCCTTGGTAAATGCTGATTTCTGACGCATTTTATAGTGGCCATTGTCAGGACATGAGTCTCCACAAACTGATTTGGTTTCTTTGTACGAGTCCTGGTGGGAGTACATTTCATTTTCAAGTATTTTTGAAATGCAGGATTACTGGACACATACTGATCAAAGGGTACTTTCACTGTGATATTCTGCTGGCAGAACTTTTCCATCACTGGGTCATTCTGAATATTTTTCTTTTGTTTTCCTTTCTTAAGAGCATGGGGGAAAGGAATGCATGCATTTGATATAGGAGAAAGAGAGCCAGAATCATAAATAAGAGCATCTTT
Organism: Ottelia alismoides; assembly: GCA_037367405.1. Lineage (NCBI taxonomy): Eukaryota > Viridiplantae > Streptophyta > Magnoliopsida > Alismatales > Hydrocharitaceae > Ottelia > Ottelia alismoides. The sequence goes on from JAZKJV010001405.1 coordinate 31,010, forward strand.
ATTGGATTTGGAGTTCTTATTACAATCATAATGTTTTTGATAATAACCATGTTGCTGAAATGGTGACAAAGGTATTTTTGCAGCAACTAGAGGTTCAAGGTCCTCTGCGGTCTCCATAGATGCTTTTCCTTTATCTGGAGCAGAAATCTTCGGGTGTCCTTCTTTTTCTTCCTCAGAAGCATCCTCCGGTTGATCTTCCGAGTCTTGATGGTCTGCTTCCCTTGCCCGGTCAGATACGACCACGGTCCTTCCGCTCCTGAGTGACAAGGCATTGATATTGTCAAACGAAAGGATCTCGTGTTCAGAAGTGGAAAAATCTGAATAGTATACCTGGCTATTGTACTGAGATGACTAAGATTTGTTCAAGCTATTGGGGTTTGCTTGAACTTGGGTGGGAATGGCTGTGGATGGGGCTGTCTGCTCATCCTTCCAATGGGATAGACGATTAACATCTACCCGTAGTTCGTACAGTTCATTTCGGAAGCTGCGAATTTCCTCCAGCATTTGTCTCTGGATATCCACCGGTTCTTCTGAAGTTTTGGATGATTGAGATGCTTGATTTGGAGCTTGATATTGCTGACGATGTTGCTGAGGTTGGTTCTGACGGTTGTATGGCTACTGCTGCCTTGAGTGGTGAGTGTGCTGTAGAGCTATGGGAAATGCAGCATTGTAAAAGGTGGGTGGACGTTGATATTGCTGACGGTCCCCCATATTACCCTGTCGGGTATTATCCTGTGTGTACCAGATGCCGTTCATCTCGACTGTCAGAGGCGGGGCTTCTTCGACTGTCTCGGCTGGTGGAGGTGACTGCTGGGAAGGTTGGGCATAGGATTGGTCTTGAACCCATGGTTGCGGTTGTCCTGATCCTAGCTGCTCCTAGACATGATGCACATGATACATCGGGACTGTAGGTGCAGTAGGCATCCCTATCTTGGATACCTTCTTAGTGAGTTCCTCCATTTGCTTTGGAAACTCGGAGATTCGATTGTAGATGTCATTCACCCTTTTATTAATGTGATCCACAACTGTTAATTTATCTGCGATGATGTTCATGTTGGGAATCAAGTCCTCTGCTATTTCTGTGACAATTTGCTTCCTCCTTTGGCTTGATAGGTGTTTAGGGAATCAGTGTAAGCTCTACTAGCTATTTGTGAACGACTAGTCTCCGCCATTTGCTCCAGTATTTTCCAGATAGTATCAGCTCCTCGGGATGTGTAATTTCCTCCACAGGCAGTGCTGACTAAATCCTGAGTCCCGTGGTTAAGGCCAGAATAGAGTGATTGGACCAGGATGTTATTATCTAGGTCATGGCAGGGACATTTCTGCAGCAGATCTTTAAATCTATCCCATGCATCACAAAGTGGTTCATTCGGCATCTGAGAGAAGCTAGTGATGCGAGTCCTCATTTGATTGGTTCGACTCAAAGGGTAGAATTTCTTCAAGAATAGGTTCTTGAACCTATCAAAAGTGGTCACCGTCACTCCCAAAATTTTCACCCAGTAATCTGTCTTACCTTTCAATGCGAAAGGTAATGCAGTGAGACGAATGTAGTCTTGGCTGACTTGTGGGTGCCTCTGATTAGAACATACTAGCTCTAAATCACGCAAAAATTCATATGGTTCTTCATCTGAATTACCATGAAATTGTGGTAATTGACTTATGAAGTGTGGCTTCAGTTCATGGTGAACCTCAGGCTGAGGTGGCTGCAAGTAATTTTTGACTCTATATTGCCCGGGATTGTATGCGACTTCCATTGGTGGTTCTCCCTCTGCATTTAACCGTTCAAGTTGTTCCCTCATTAAATTTTGTTGCTGTTCAGACGCGGCTAATCTTGCGAGAACCATTTGCATTGGATCTTCATTGAGTTCCTCTTCCTGATTGCTCTTCTTTGGAGGCATCTTTCGTGAGTGCTTCTTTTCACCTTCAGATTGTGAAAAATTGGAGTCAATATTTTGGAAAAGATTATAAGAGGAAGATTCAATGGGAAGGTGTCCCTGAATCCAAGGTGGTTCTGAGTAAGATTGGCTCAGAACATTTGAGACTGGAAAGTTTGTGGCGGTCAGAAAAGGGTCCGCTGAGTCCGAACAGAAATTACCACAATCTTCCATCCTCGAATCCAAGAGATTATCAAGAGGTGTAAGGATTCTGATCTAGGCACAAGTGTGTGGTATTATATGATCAACTAAGTTTTACGCACAAATCAAACACAATACAAAGTTTGTTTCACCAACTCACTCAATGAAGGACGTAAGAGTTCGGCCAGTTATCTTGTCAAATTTTAATTGGTGAGAAGTCAAATCTTGCAAATTGTTTAATGAGCTGTTGGGTGCCGAAATTTCCTTAAAGACTGTCCCGAGTTCGTGCGACTAGTTGCATCCACTTTCAGCCAGTATAGGTGTAAGTACGGACCATAAAACGGCTACCCGCGTTACTTAAGGACGGAGCCTTACGCAGTGTCCTTTAAACCACCCACTCTGCTAAGTAAGTCCAGACCGTTTACCGACTACCTGTATTCCTCACTGAGAAGTAGCTAATCGTTTTTAAAATCAGTAGTCTATATGAAAATTTTGGCTTGGCTTTAACCTAGTGTGTGTCTCTCTTCTCGCTGCAAGATAAAGACAAACAATGTCGGGGTTGCTCTCCCGTAAGAATTCTTGTTTTTATGGGTTAAGTTAGAATCGACTATATTTAGCAGTCCCAATTTTAATTTGGTGATCACTGAAGAATTTAAGTGAGCAAAAATATACGTCTACCATCCAGTCCCAATTTCCTTTAGAATTATGTGATAAAACAAGAGGGAGAAATTCGGGAAAAGCCGATGCACGCGAAAACAATGATGTATGCTTACTTAGAAGACTTACAGTGAATCCTCGCAATCTCCATGTGGGATGCTAGACAGAATTGAAAATTATTCTATATGTAATGCAAGCAGATGAAAAACCGCACCTAAGCAGAAAGTTCTATTAGCGGGGAAGAAATGAGTTAAGTTTTAGCTAAATTGAACGATCTATGTGCGTCTCAATTAATGTGCAGTGTGACTTAAGATCCTACGAGCACAATCAAGAATTAAAGATGCTCTGAGAGCCGTATGTGCAGGTCTAACCTAATCGCCACTCAAGTCGGGCCCACCCTCACCGAAGAGTAAAACAGGCCATGACACACCACAAAATAAATTCAGAGGTCTTTCTACACACGCGAGAGTCCAAACGGATACCGCTGTAAATAAGCAATTAATTACAAAAATTTAGAAATTGCAGGAATTAAAAACCTATACTCTATGCTCTCTCACGACTCGACTCGATCTTAAATTAATTGCGGATTTTATGAGGTCGGTGAAGTTGCGTCGGTTCTAGAAAAACCGCTCCACGTACCGGGTACCTTGCAATAAAAATAAGAGAGAATTTGTAAGAGAGTGACTCGATAAAATATGAAAAATAAATGCTGAAAATAAATTGCAAGAAAAAAATGGAATTTACAATGAGAAATTCGGGGGTCAGACTACCCGAATGCGGAAAACCAAATGAAAAATTTCAAGACAAAAATCTAAGTCGTTTGCCTCCCCAGCAACGGCGCCATCTTACGAATCCGAAAATGTCGAGTTAAGAAGTTGTTTTTATTATTTGTGTCAACATTATTGTGTCATTCGTTGTAGGCGGCAATCGGAAACGATCAAGAAAATAACCACACAAAATTTGATCAAATTTTAATTAAGTGGTTTTATGTTTATTTTACTTGGGCAAGTCCCCAAGGTCGATCACAAGGAGGCAAAGAAACAACTTAGAGTGATGTCTATCAAAGTTCGTGTTCGGTTTTTGAGGCGGTCATTTTTTAGAATTTTCATGCAATTAAGGGTGTTACATGCAATTTTGGCCTATTTTAGGGAGTAAATATCAATTACCTTCAAACGATGTTCGAAAAATACTAAATTTGGTCACAATGTAAAATATGATGAAATGAATGCACTATAATTTTTTTGGAATTTTTGGATGCAATATGAATTTTTTATAATTTTTTAAATGCAAACAAAATGAATTTCAATATTTAATTGTAATAAATATTAAACCTAATTATTTTCAAGGAATAAAATTATCTAAGATATATCACTTAGTGATTGATCTCAGAAAAATCCTAAACCTCGAAAATGTGAGATCTAATACCTATTAAAAATTAAACACTGAAATATGAAAAATGATTTTTATAGGGCAAACTATCTATGCAAATGCAAATCTTTTTGGGCACAATTTCAAGCACAATTAACTCTACAATATTTGATTTTTCAGGAATTTTTAGAGCAACAGTTAATCAACTATGAATTTTAGAGCAAGAAATGGGAAAATATGCAAATTTCCACAAAACAATTATTTATTAATTAACCATCAATCACAAAAATGCCCACAATATGTCAAAGTGTAGAGAACTAATTGACAAACAAAATGCTATTTTTATATAAATAAAATACTGCAATAAAGAGGTCCAAAACAAGGGGGAAACACAGGGGTATGAGTGCAATAAATAAATGTAAAACAAATAAAGAAATAACTGCAGTGGGGGGGCTGAAATGTAAATACCTATACCCTAGAGGGTATTTCTGCAAAATTTCCCAAGTCACGTGCGCCGCACGTGACCTGGTCGGTGGTGAGTTCTGGCGGAATATGTGGATCTTCCAGGGGCCACTTGCAATTTGCCCAAGGGGCACGTGCACAGCACGTGACCCCCTGGGGTTGTTGATAGTGCTGGCGCCCCCCCTGTCACGTGAGGAGTACGCGGGGAAGGTGTCTCCGGTCCTAGGCCGATCCAAGGCGAAGGCGAGGCGGAGGTGGGCCGACGATGCGGTGGAGCGAAGGCGGAGGCAGAGTGTCGTCCTTCCTCTGGCCGACACACGGCCAAGAGGAGGCGTTGTCAGTGGCTGTCGAGGCAGAGGCAGCGGAGCTAAGAAGCTCGGTCGTCGGTGTTGTCGAACGAGGTGGTCGAGGAAGAGGGAGTCGTGGATGGTGGAGACAGGCGGAGTCGATGGCATGGCTTGGAGGCGGAGCAGCTAACTTGAGGCAGAGGAGAACGGTGAAGAGAGAGAGAGTACCTGGGGAAGGTAGGGCTCGACGGCGTTGGGAGTGGCCGGAGCTGAGCAGCGACGGCGAGGGGTGCTCTTGGCTGCAGGCGAAGCACGGCGTGGTACTTCGGATCTCGCCGATCCTTGGTTGTCACGGCCAAAGGAGACGCACGGCGGATGAAGCTTGCGAGAGGTCGGCGGTGCATTTTTATAGGTTGAGGAATTTGGCCATCTATGGAATGTCAACAGAGATTTTTATTTGGAGGCGCTCGAAATCTATGGGATTCGACTGGGTTTGAGGGAAGGTTCGAGGAGATGACGAAGATCGGAGCGGGATTCGCGGGGGGGTGGAGATCTCGGAGGGGAGATATGCGGCGGCGGCGCGAGATCCACGGCGCGGGGCGGCGGTTCCAACAGAGGAAGGAGATGGAGGTAGACAACGCACAGGCGCCGTCCTATCGAACTCGATCGGACGGCCCCCGTCACGTCACGTGGCGGCTGGAGGCGAGAGGAGGGGGCACACGTGCGGAGCACGTGCCTTGGAGGCACGTCCGACGCACATGCATCTGATTAATTATTTTTATTTTTTTATTTTTTTTATTTTTTTATTTTTTTATTAAATACGAGTTTTAAAAAGGCGGAAAATGGCTGACACGTGGCGGCACCTGGTGCCGCCACGTGTCAGTACCAGAAAAATCGAAAAGTAAATCTTTTGTAAAATCGAAAATAAATAGTAAATGACCTCGGATAAAAAAAGTTTTTTTCACAAAAATTGCTCGTCTCGATGAGATCTACAACTTTCATGAAGACATCAAAACCAAAATCGATCATTTGCATAAAGTGGTATTTTTTGGGGTATCCCATGTACATAGAACATCTTGATTTTTGTGTTTTATAATTTTTATGTCATTTTTAGATCAGATAAAACTCCAGAAAAAATAGGATAAAACAGAGATAAATAACTACACATTAATATATTTTTTTTGGATTTTTATTAATCAATAAAATATGTACATAAAATAATAGGTAAAAACCGCTAAAATAAATTATACAAAAGAGGCCCAAAACCCAACTTTCACATATGAGCTCCGATTCACTTGAACTTAGTCTTGTTTTGAAGGTAATTGAATGTACATTAGTTCAAAAGTGAGTAGGATTAATTCGGACACTGGATGAGGAAGCTATGAGGTTTTTAATCCGAAAATCCTGAAACTAGGGTTTGGGTTTTTGGTCCACTTATCTGGGTTAGTTATTTTTTTTTTGTATTTTTTATTTTTTCTTGTTAGTGATATGTACATAGTGGAAGTGGTTTTGGTCATTCAGAGTTAGCATGAATGAGTTAAAAATCAGGGAAGTTAGGCTATTTATAGGTCATTTTTGGCTTGGATTTTTGGCTTCTTATTTTGTACAGAAATTAGTGCTAAAATGTAATTCTTATGAAATCATGCATGAATGCTAATTATGCATAATAAATGCAGGAACGCTGTTGATTTTAAGGGATTTGAGCTTAAAAATGAGATTTAGAGTGATGAATTCGAGATTCATCACCTAGACATTAGATAGGATCTAATATCCGGGTTCAAACCATCTTGAGCTATCTGATTGAATGAGATATTAAACTAAACCTCTAATTGACTCTGACTACTTTTAGATCAATTTCCAACTCTGTTAGATCTATATTTGGTTCCATGAATTAAGATCAAATATCATTCATTAGTGCTTAAAGAAAGAGTCGTTAAAAATCATCGAGTTTCATCACTCCCTCAGAGTGGAAGTGTCATGGCATACAATCTATTTTGATCGTGTAATCCCATAGCATTCTCAATATATACTCTTGCATCCTACATACAATGAAGATTTTGATTAACCCAAATGTCTAACCTATATTTTACTTGCCTCCTTCTAGGATTTATGAATAATATTTATCAATTAACCATTGGAAAACAATGTTAATCATATGCTTTCCAAAATAATATATTAAGATTCTTGAATTCTTATCATGTTTTCTAAACACAGTGACCAACGATCTAATTTATCTTGACCTTAAATTCCATGAGTGATCTTATGTATCCCGGTTCATTGAGAATGAATCTATGTTTGCATCTCATATATTGTCATATATATACCAACTTGTTTTTATGCATCCCTTGTCAGGTCATCAATCTATTAGTCTGCCAAATTTGCAACTTAAACACATAAATGTATGTCACCGATCCAAGTATGAGTACCTATTTCTTGAGAGTCTACGATTATAGGTCTTAGTTATCTTGTTCTAGTCAACTTATCTCTTTAACTTGACCCATCCAATTACTACGAATCTCTATTCCTGTGTAGATGTGCCAATTTTTAGATAAGATTGCCATCTCTCCTCCAATTGGAGATCCTTTTTGAATATTACTTTGCGATGAAGGTTGTCTCCTCAATTTGTCTCTATAGATCTAAAATTAAACATTAGTCTCTCTGTGATCTAACAATTTAGATCAATAGTTATATGATACTCAAAGAAGTCACGCTATGTTTCCATAATCATACTAAGGTACCTTGATAATGAAAATATAAATTGTCTTCTATTTTATATATGGAGTGATATGATATGCAATAACATTTATTGCAAATGGTTAGCCATGAACTTACATGTCTAGTGATAAAGGAGGATTGTCTATCCTTATATTTTTTGTCATTGGACTTTTTAGAATTGGAAATATGTTTTTGTTATAAAACATTTTATGTATTTTCCTTGGAACATCCATTTCGTGCATTATTGGCTCGTAAGAATAGACTCAATGTCCTTGTAATGACTACTCCAAATTTGATGGCTTTATAAATATCATTCATTGGGATACAATGATTTAACGTTGATTATGATGGTGGATAGTTTTAACAGTTTTTGTCACTTAGGCACTCTGAGATATTGCAATAGCAGTAATGTCCCTTCTTTTTTTTGGAATATCAGCTGTGCCCCGACGCTCTTCAAGTTTTATCATATGTGTCCCTGAAGTTAGTTTTCATCCACTTCCATCCCTAATGGACGTTAACATTTGGGTACAATGTTACTTTCTAACTAATAAGTAGGGTAGATTAGTTATTTTCTTTAAATCATTCTCTTCATATTCTTCCTCTCCCTCCCCCTCCTCCTCGTACCTCTGCATGCCCCTCCTCCGCTACCTCCTTCCTCTGACCATCCTTTTCCAGCCTCCTCCTCCACTGCCCAAACCTCCTCCTACCCCTTCCATTGTTTCCCCCACCTCTGCAGTCTACATTCTCTAGGCCCGTCCTCTATCTTTCCCACCTCCTCCAACCCAATCCACCATAGAGCCACTCCTCCTCGACCTCCACCTCCTTCTAACCCCCCTCATATGCCTCACCTCTTTTAGCCCCCCTCCTCTATCACAAACAACACCCCCCATCCACCTCTATGTCGCCCTCACCTCCTTTGCCGCTCAACACCCATCAAAAGCCCCTTCTCTACTACCCCACCTCCTATAGGTCCATCCTTTGTCATACACACCCCCTCTACCTTCTCTACTACCCCTCCCCATCCCCTACCTCTTCCGACCCCCTTCCTCTACTTCCCATACCTCCCACCCTTGTCTGTCGCCCCCACCTCTTCTACCACTCAACCTCTCCTCTAGCCTCTTCTCCGCCGCCCCCACATCCTCGAAGCCCCTCCACTATCATCCCCTCCTCCTCAGCCTCCATTTTCTCTGATACCCTCCTCCATTGACCCTACCTCATCTGGCTCTGATGATGACTGATGTCCTCCTTCCTCAAACCTACAGTCACGAAGAATCCCTGAACCCAACTTCCACAACAACACCTTGAAACACCAACCAAGCTCCATCTTCGAGTGAGCCCATAATGGAAGCATCTTCCTTTGCCCCAAACCTAACATTCGAACAAGAACAACTTGCAGTCATATCCGCCTTGAAGTTCAAATGGCAATCATCTCCATCGAGGATCATTGTCGATTGCCGCCTTTGCGTGAGGAGTACGGCTAGAAGTTATGTTGTCCATATGAATCATCACTTGGAGGAGATTGAGATTGTGGGACTAGGAGGAAAAGGAGGGGGAGGTTTTGTTCTAACCATTACGACCCTCTTAACCACGCGATGGTTTGAATAAACCATGGTTATTTCAATTCTTTAACGACCAATCTGATGGAAGGGCACAAGTGATAACAAAGCAAGAAGTCAGTGACACAAACGACATACCAAATAAGAGAAGGGCATTAAATGATATTATAATACATCAAAGGGGTACAAACAAACAAACAACAACAACAACCAAGCCTTTTTCCACAATTAAGTAGGGTCGGCTACATGGATTCTTCACCTCCATTCAGATCTATCTTGGGTCAATCCCGGGCTTATATCCACAAAACTAAGATCCCTTCGTATGGTCTCTTTCCAACACTTCTTGGGCTGTCCTCGCCCTCTCTTAGCCGGCTCAACATCCCAACACTGGCATCTCCTAACCGGTGCATCAGCTGATCTTCTTTGCAAATGTCCAAGCCATCTTAAGCGGTTTTCTCACATCTTATCCTCGATCGGAGCTACGCCAACTTTCTTTCTGATTGCATCATTCTGAATCCGATCTTTACGTGTGTGTCCACACATCCACCTTAGCATTTTCATTTCTGCTACATTCATTCTCTGCACATGTCTATGGTTCACAGGCCAACACTTAGAACCATAAAGCATAGCAGGTCTCACGGCTGCTTTGTAAAACTTTCCTTTAATCTTTAAAGGAATTTTCTTATCACAGAGAACAGCAGAGACTCCTCTCCACTTTAGCCAGCCTGCATTTATTCTATTAGTAACATCTCCATCAATTTCCCCATCATGTTGCAAAATAGATCTTAGATATCTAAAGGAATCTCTCTTCTGAATGTTATCGTCACCAATCTTCACCTCGATTCCTTCACCATTGCTTCTATCAAAGGTGCACTCCATATATTCCGTCTTATCCCTACTTATACGAAATCCTTTAGTCTCCAACTCATGTCTCCAGACCTCAAGCTTCTCATTTACTCCATCTCTAGTCTCGTCAATTAACACAATATCATCAGCAAATAACATACACCATGGTAACTCATCCTGAATGTGACTGGTCAACTCATCCATCACCAAGATCACTCATCAGAGGGGTACAAGTAATAAAAAAACCAAAATTTAATATGGACTTGTTTTTTTGGATATGGGATATGTTGGAACGGAAGATATCTACGATACGGAACATTTATGGGAGTTTAAAATATTTATTATATGAATTGGGATGATAGTTCATTTGAAATGATTAATTTCTGATCTATAAGTGAATGACTTATGAAGAAAATCTTAGATTAAGATCTTAGAGGGCCTATCCTATGAGATGGGATTTTGGTGAGATGGTGAGATGAGAGATTCTTTGCCACTATTTCAATTAGGAGAGAGACAGTTACGAGAAAGAAGACAGAAACCAGTGGTCCAGAATCTCCCATCTCACCATCTCACAAAATCTCATCTCATAAGATCTCTACTAAGATCCTATACCCAAGTAGGATATCGCTATATGAATCCAAACCGGTCAGCGAGTAATGAGAGCAACAATTATGAAATTGTAGGAAGGATCCAAGGAGGGAAGACATATACTGGCCTGCTTATAAATAACAAATTAAGTGAAACACGTGACGGGACGTGTCAGATCAAACTCGATCATGAAGTTGCTCTGTTGTGCTGTATATCTTTGGAGACATCTGCACCAAAATCCTCCAAGAAAACCAGACGACCACGCAAAAACAAGAGACAAATTGGAGGCGTGAAGGATGATGTCCGAACCTTATTATTTTACTGAAACGGATTTGGATCCTCTTTTACTAACATTACCTTATATTTCTGCCCTTCGCAACGACCGTTAAGCATTATAAATTTGAACTGGATTGGGAGTTGATCCAAACATTATTTTAATTAAACATGCACTGCACCAATAGCCTGACGTTTCTGTATGTTCTTAAGATACACTAATTATGCTCCGCATCACAAGGAAGCATACGAATGGTTGGAATTTAAAAATACGTTAACAAAGATTAGTATCTGCTGAGGGTATTGTATGGCGCCCTTAACGGGGAAGGATATAATAAAAGGAATATTTACATCTATAATCTTGATTAATTTCATAATTACCTAGGGATCTTCGATAATCACAAATTATATTCATGACCTTAAGTAATGCTGAACTCTTATACCCATAACTCCTCTTAATTTCCATCCAATTTCCTGTTAACAATGACGGTATCTATCACGTATTTTATACCCTTTAACTTTCAATTATTTACAAATAAGACCATTCCGTTCCTCCTTCCCCCTTCGTCCTCCAAGCAGCACCCCCACCTGCCCATCGGTCGCCCCCCCCTCCCCCCCCATGCCGAGCCATACCCGCCCCCGGCCCCGGCCTTCACCCATAAGCCCAAGTCGAGTTGCAGCGTGTCCGCCTGCAAGTCCAAGTCGAGACGCAACCCCTGCTCCAGGTCGTATTGCCCGCCCGCAAGCTCGCCTCAGGTCAGATCTTCCTCCCGCCTCTACGAAAGATTCCACCTTCCTCCTCCAGGAATGAACCCACATCCTCCTCTCTTTCTTTTATATTAATCTCAACCATTAGATCAGGAATTGTGTTAGATTAACTCAGCCATCTCGTTGAGTTAATGAACTAAACTAACAGAAGGTTATGGGTATAAAACGGAACAGTTATTCAAGATCTTTGATATAATTCATGCATCGCATAACCATGGGTTAATTCATGCATCGCATAATTACGAAATTACAAGCTTAAAGGTGTAAATATCCCATAATAAAATTGAAGGAACCGGACAAATGGATGACGACCATCATCTTTATAATATACTGTACTGTTGCTCCCCGACCCCATCAGAGAAGCAGATGCTCCGGTTGACTTCCTCTTCTCCCTTGTTGGGAATAAGCAGCCATTTGTTTTCAGAAAGTAAAGGAGATGAAGAGAGGAATAACGGAAGTGATGAGGAGGAGGGGGGCGGCGGAGGAAGAGAGAGGGAGCGCTGCCCACAAGAAGAGGAGAACAGACAAGAAGGGTTCCTCTGACCTCGGGTTTGCCATTGAGGAGATCAGACTGTCCATCACCAACTCCTTGGAGAGCAAGGCCATATCCACCGAGGCCTTCATCGCAGCCTCCAATCTCCTCCTGCTCGTCCTCGGTTTGTTCCTTCATCCTAAATCCAATCATGTGGTCGTAATTGTTTCTCCTTTTTTTGCCTTTAAGTCTGCTAATTATCTGATGCAAAATTCCTCTTCTGACTGCCGATAGATTTTTGTTACTTCAAAAAATATTACAAGCTCAAGATTCTGTCGAATTACATCTCTTGATCATTTGTTACCTCACAAAAACCACCAACAGAAAGCAAGTTAACAGCATTAAGACCCCAAGAAATCTGAAAGAAGCCATCAAAAACCTGCGGAAAAGTTAATTTCTTTTGTTAGGTCTCCTCAGTCTGGAAGCTTAGTGCGATATCTTTGGGGATGTGCAGATAAGATTGGACCGGTGATGGTGGTTTTACGCAATGATGTCAAGCAGAACATAGAGGTATGTGGATACCACTAAAGTGTAAGATCTCCACAAGCTAATATTTGGCAAGAATCGTAGATGTGGAATCGTCAGTCATATGTTTTGTTTGTGTTTCTCGAAAATAGCTTGCTTTAACTTCTAATCGAAACTATTTTTCAGAAACCAACTTTTTATGAAGATCAATTTTACTAGTGTCCCTTCTACAAAATCAAAAAGGGTCTACAGCAAAGTTTTAGCAAGACGGTAACTGAAAGTTTTTGTCATAAACGTCTACGAATCTGAAATGAGGATGGGCTTTTATCTCTTATCACATGTCAAATCTAATGAGCAATCTTTTCTCTTTTCATCTTTTTTCTTTTTCTTCTAACGTGGTGCTTAAGTCGAAGGATGGCAGTCCTTAATATAAATATAGATATGAAGTGCATGAAATCCTTAAAACCACGAAATTAGTGTACTAATATACTACAAGGTTGTGTTTGTTTGGGGAATAGCCCCATGAATAAGGGTGTTATTCCCCTCCACTCTCCTCTCCTTCCTCGTGCAACTATTTTCCCCTCTGCGTATCTCTCTCTATCCTTGTTCCACCTTATTCCATTCTTATTCCTATCCTTATTCCACCCTACCTACCCTTATTGCACCTTATTCATATCCTTCCAGCCGAACATGAGTAGTGCCTTATTCCAACTTATTCCTCACCCTTATTAGTGCTTATTCCCGAACCAAACACCCCTAAGGGCCTATTCGGTAGGGCAATAATGATCGGAATAAGCTCTTATTCCCATCTTCCCTTATTCCTCCTTATCCGCTCCCTTATTCTACTCTCGTATTTTCCTTCCCTTATTCCCATCTTCCTTTATTCCTCTTTATCCACTCCTTATTCCCTTTCCCCTCTTCCCGTATTCCTCCTTATACACTAACTTATAACCATTATTCCTTATCCCTCATGTACCAACCGAACGGAGAATAACACTTACCTACCCTTAACCCACCTTATTTCCTTCAATCTTATCCTTCCACTCAAATAGAAATAGTGCTTATTCCAGCTTATTCCCACCCTTATTCCTACTTATTCTTGAACCGAATGCCCCCTAAAGGTAATTGCTCAATTCCGTTAAATCAATATTTCTATTGCTATTAGGACGAATTAATATCCATCAAGAGTTGAATTTCCATATAGAAGGGAATCCAACCAACAAACCTCTCACTCAGTGACGATGTTAAATTACTCCAAGCATGTGATGGGGGATCATTTCTCAAACTTACTAACTAGTGATGGAGACTTCATCATCATATCATCACTATTATCAGCTGGGAAGATCCTACACAAATAAGTTGTAGTTTCAACACATTGTGTATCCAACAAGACACCATCAATATGTTTTGACCTTACATAAAAGTGAAGTTCTTACTATCACACTTTAACAGTCATGATAATAGATATACTTGTATTGAACAAAATTAGGTTCATGCACGAACTTCTTCATCCACTAGAATTCTTTAATTGCCTATATAACAACTATAATTTTTAACTTTTTAATAGATATTGCCACAAACTTTTGCAACCTTCATTTATCTGAAACACCACAACCTACTTATGCCGAGAAATGTATTGATACATATCGTCCACTATCAGTATCATCTACCACACAAGAGATATATAACCCAAAATAATTTCCTTCACTGATGCAAAAAAGACGTGTCGTTAGAGCTAAAAAGATATACCAAGAAATACTTAACTACACTTCATTGTTATTTTCCTATATTTGAGATAACCCTATTGACAACTCCAATGGAATAAGTAATATCAGCCCTAGTATATACCATAATGTATATCATATAGTTCTATGGTTGATGCATATGAAATTATCTTCACATACTTCTTTTTTTCATTTGTCTTTTGCCCATAGGGTGTAAATTCCAAGTATGCTCCAAGAGGTGGAGTCATGGATTAGGCCTTATGCATATTGAATCCCCATAGTATTTTCTTGGTGTACCTCTTTTGGGGTAGCTAATGCTTCTTGGACTCTCTCGGATATTTTTCATACCCAAAACTTGATTATAGATTGCAAGTTTTTAATATCAAAAGACTTGATCACTTCTTCTTACAAACTTAACATTCTTAAAGTACTAATGCCAACAATGAACACACCATTAATATAAATCAATAAAATAATAAAATCATCATATTAGAACTTCTTGACAAAATAAAGTTCCCTGAAGTTGTCTTTAGTCTTGCTCTCCTATAGAAGGCTTGGATTTCTTACTCAAAGCTTGCTTTGTCCATAGAACCTTTTCCAAAATTAACAGAGGTAGTCTAATTTTTCTTTGATTGCAAATTTTTTATAGTTATGCCATGCATATTTTCTACTCGAGATGAATATGGAAGAAGGCGGCGTTCATATTTATTAGCTTAATCTCTAAGTCCTGACCATATACCATGCTGCTTTGATGGATAAATTTTCCACCATGGGTGAAAATATGTCACTATAGTTATTGCCGTTGTTCTGCTTTGAGTTTTTCACAACTGACAATACTTTGTATCTTGGACTTAAAGACCTCTCGTCATACATCACTTTAAAAACTCGCTTATTTTTCAAAACTTTTCTCCTATGAATTTTCATAAGTTCAAAGGTATGGTTGTCATACATATATTACATTCCATTTTGCATGGCCTTAGCCATTTTTCTTTGCACATCATGCTTATAATCTTGATAGTATTTTAGATCATAATTACCAATCAAAAATTAAATAGTTTTGGAGTTTCGTATAGAAGGATGCTTTCCCCTAGTAACTATGTGGTGGATATGCATTAAAGGAATAGTCTTCCTTCTAATTTCTTATAGGACTATCTATCATGTTAGCTACTTCTTCCTTAAGACTTGGAGTCTCCTTATGAACATCACCTACGATTGCATTTGATGCATGCTGCAACAGAATATGCTCCACAATAACTAGCTTGTGGTTACATTTAGATGGGTCTTTTGGTTGCTTTATGAATGTCTTCAAGGGTACGATCCTCAATATACATTACATCACAACTCCTCAAGACTATCTTTGTAATCGGATCATATAAATGATAGTCGAACTTGTTATGTCTATATCCCATGAAGACATATTGCCCGATCTTTTATTTTAACTTGGATCTCTCATCTTTTAGAAAATGCAAAAAGTATCTATTAACATCTAAATATTAAAAAGAAATAAATTTTTAAGCCATGCTCTATCAATAGTGTCACCATCCGTCACAATATATGGATGATGATATTATTGGCAAAACAATGGAGTTTTATGGTCTAATCTCACTATATGCACCATACCTGCTAAATGATCTCAAATACTATCCACCATTTACTTTACATATGTACTTCAGTTTCTTTCTAGAATGCTTCTATATGAGTGCTTGAATATCCTAGAAACAAATCATGTACTCAATTCTTCCTCTTTAGGACATACTCACAGTGGACGTGAGATAAAAAAGTGCACTATAAGAGATCTAGACTTTAGAGACCACATAAGTCTGTGATCCAACACCAATATGTATGCCTTCCTGGAGGGTAATCTACTTTTAAATGCAACTCTAGCCTACTTCTTTGCTAAATAATGAGCATATCTATCCATCTTTTCTATCTTCACACCTAAAAGAAAATTCATCTTAATAAAAACAATAAACCCTTCTCGCTCATATAGTTTATCCTTCTATACAAGAATTCATCTGAATTGTCATAATAGGTCACATTAAGTTTACCTTGAAAAGCCGGTGATTGCATAACATAGAGGCTATAGTTGCATTTCTTCACTTGTGACATAAGAGAAGTACCATTGGCAAGGTTCCATTATCTACAACGAAATATGTTGAAATAACCATCATCATTAAGCCTTCTTGTGAATATCTAGTTCAAATGCTTATCAAGACATGCATTACATTTCTATTGGCATTTTATAATATGATACCATCCATATTAATAACAATAAACAAGAAATTATTACAAATTATAGGAATGCCAAAATCATTGAAGTATATGATATGAAGAGATCCTCGTTGGAGATCACATGTAAAGTTAAATTGATATCAGCTAATGAACAAATATCATTTTGTCTACATTCACCTTATCTATGTAATCCAATGAGTGTAATCATGCTTAGATGTGATGACAAAAATATTATGATTCTTGATATTTTTTCTTTGCTTCTTCCTCTTTCTCTCTTTTAAGTTGGAAGAAAATTTCATGTTGTCAGTTTTCTTCCGGTAATAGTGGCACATTAGATCTTTGTGTTTGTATTTGGTCATTCTTTTACTTTTGTCTTTTCCATTCTACTTTTTAACTTACTTCTTCACCTATCTAATCATCTCTTTCTTCGAAACACTAGCCTTGATGACCTGCAAGAAAACAACTCAAATGTATAGTTAGTGAGAGAAATTCAGAAAAGTCTCTAAATTGTCATGAAAAGCAGAAAGTAGTGGCAGACCTAGAACCTCATTTTAGATCTTTATTATCCAACTACAAAAGCTGATTGATAAAATTTTGCAAATTTTTTTAGATGGTATAGAACAAAATTATCATATTAAAATTTCAATGTTACATGAGTAAAAGTAGCTTGTTGTTCCTTGTCTTCAAAGCATACATGTTCTATAATTTGAACTAAAGTGTCCATGCATGAGTATTGTTCTAAATGTGATTGACCTTCGGGTTTAGACTATGACAATCTGCATATTAGCTTCAGTGATAGCCTTTTGTTAGATGTTTGCTCCATCCTTGTACCTCTTAATATTTGGTATTAATATCTTACTCAATCTTAATATGAGGATTTAGCGATCTGCTCTCTAGGTTTTTTTATGGCCTTATAAAAGATAGGACATATTTCAACATCCAAATATAAATTGTTTTTGTTAGATACTTGAGATTGCTTGCAATAGATGATCAGCATTTTTTTGGCTTCATAACTCACTAAATTAGTAAAATATGGAAACCCAAAAGTTTTTATAATGAAAGTACAAGGGTGCACTAGATGAAGCCAAGGGAGAATAAATAACAGGATTCTGGTCCATGTACGTCCTCACTACACGTTTACGTTTTGAAAAAAAAAAGTTAGATTAAGTTGATGAATAACATATTTTATCTAGTTTTGCAAAGTGGGAGGGGTGTAAACATTGTAAAGGCCCAAGTTATAAAAATGGTGAAGCCTTATCCCACTATGAGTAGGGTCGGCTACATGAATTTTTTCTCAAATCCATGTTGAAAGATTCACTATTTTTTATGCTGGCTCTCGGCTACCTAACGCAACCCCCACAAGGGGGAAATTGAACCATTGTTTTTTGGGTGGTAGGCACACTGTACTTTCACCAGACCATTTTAGTGGGTACATCAAAAGCCCAAGCTATGACAATTAAAAGGAAGATATTCGCAAAACAACTGTGAGTTATGATGGAATGGGAACTCGTTAGATTAGTGGAGTCACACAAACTGATTAATCCCCTACTAATACCTCGCAATGGATCTATAACAATCAACCAATTATACGAGTGGGGTATTGGAAAGAGAGCTTCAACTAATTTGGAACTTAGTCTCTTGAATTGCTACCATGGCAACATTATTATTGATAAAGAGTCTTAAAAGTCTATTCATACAAGATCCCAATTAAATTCTCGAATATTCCGTAAAGTACTATTGATAAATTACATTGAAAGTTTAAAAAGCATCCAAACATTGGACAATTCGGTGGGTGCCTTACTCCACATAGCAAGTTTTATTATTCACATTTCTTTACTCAATATAAGGGAAATAATAATAAACAAAGTTATTCATAAAAAAAATTAAAGGAAATATTAGTTTTTCTATAGGGCATGAAAGTATAAAAAAAACTCTAAGGATAAATTAAACCTGGAGTTGCTTGAAGACTGGGTCTGAGAGACTTCGCTTAGCCTGAGCTATTATCTAGGGATATTTATTTGTTGAAGAAAGAATTATGATATCTAGAAACTTCATCAATATTCATTTTCAGCTTAATAGCTTGGTCCTCCGCTATTTTCATACTAATATTATCGAGAGTATTGGCAAAAACGTTTTGGCAGTGTTTGAAGGAGGAAGAGGAATTTGCCTTATCTTCGACCACGCTACGTATCGAAGCAGATGGTTTGATCCCACTATCCCTTGTTTTGGATATAAGACCAATTCTAAGACCACATGTGTTTTAAACAAAGAAATTAGGCATGATTAGGTGCAAGCTATAATTATGTGAAGAGTGACGTGCTTGAGAGTTCGATGTCTGCCTATAATAATTTTTTCATGAGAATGGAAACAATTATAAATAAATGATTTCATATATAGTCACACACACATGAAGTTCATCACCATACATATTTAATATATATATATATATATATATAGTCAACCAATGAAATACAGAATTTAAAGACAAGCCATATAATTAAAATACCTAAATATATATGAATGCACATATATATGTACAGTGCATACGTATAACTCATAGTGTTATTTTATTCTTTCACTTGAACCCATGTTAGACGACATTAGTTGAAAGTTTGTCCATAATTTTTCTCTGCACCATTTGTCATGATTCATAATGAATTTAAAGAGCACGCAAATGGCTCGTTCGTCAACCATAGATCAACTCAATCAAGCACCATATCAACCTATAATTTAAGTCAAAAAAAGGGTTTTTCTCAAATCTATAAAATCCAATGATTTGAGTTAATAAAAGCCCTAGAATCAAATGGTCACAATGCTTCTCTAACTCTCTATGATATGATTAATAAATCCACCCTGCTCGAGATGTTGTCAACCTTTAATAACAAGTAAAATGTTGACTATATTGACCCAACATCACAATTAACCCAGACATCATTTTCGATCACATTGACCATCCTTTAGTCAACATTCAATGCAGGCATCCAAGCCATCAGAGGACTTCGAACTCTGTCAAACCAAAATCCAGATTTATACTCTTGCTATGAACCAACATCCATCTTGTAAACTCAATACGGAATTAATATGAGGAAGAATTAATTTATGTGGAAATTCCTAGGGAAGGAAAAAACCACAAGAGCACAGAAAACCCTACGCCCTTATAAGAGAATAGGGCACTCTTCACTCAAAATTTGTTTAAATGATGGGGTGATGAGTACAATATATAGAGATGTTAAATGATTGCCCATATCAAAAGATCTGTTATCAAATAACACAAACTCAACTTTCACCCTTAAGTTGGGCATACATGGTGATCATCCATAATTTGCCTATTCTTATAAAATTGTATAGTAAGCAGACCGTTTGTGAAGAGATCTATAACTTGATAACATGATTTCATGTAGGGAAGACACAATACTCTGGCATCAATCTTTTCACGAGAAAATGTCTATCAATTTCCACATGCTTCATTTTAACATGCATAAGGGGATTATTGGCCAGGTTTATTATAGTATTCACAGTTCATTGGCATACCAACTTAAATGCCAAGTCATGTAACATATTAACCATATGATTTTAGTGACACCATTTGCAAGGGTATTGCGATTCATCTACATTATGTTAAAATTTTGTCCTTAATCATGAGCAATAACACACTAAAACACTTAAAATAATAAAATAATATAATGAACATTGTAAATAAAAATGGGTTAATAAAATATTAGTAGCAACTAAATAAGTTCAAGAAATCGAATCACAGAAAATATCAAAACAAGGAGTTTATTTTATATTTATATTTACCATATATATTATACAATCTTATCTTGTTTTAATAAATCATGTTAACTTCAAATGACTTGAACCAACTCCATTGTGTATATATAACTAATATTAATCAGTGAATAATCATAAAAAATGTATGTATATATTACAAATAAACCTAAACCATAATTTGAGAAGACTGATGATCATAAGAGAAACTTCTTCCTCATACAACCTTCTATGAAACTCTACTAACCATTGAATTAATATGCATTAAGTTACTTACAAAACAAGATCAAATTCAAAGTAATCGGACTTCATATATGAAACTTGAGTTTTCAAATGATATCCAAAATTATACAAATTTTCTGGGCTTTTGCATGTTATTCATGTGCATACTTTAGTGTTTTAATTTATCTACTTTTCATTTATTTTCTTCGCTTTGTGTTTTAACTAATTGCATAGAAATTAAGAAGCTAAAAAACCAGAAAATCAATTAAAAAAATAAAAAAAGAACTTTTATATATAGTCCTATTAAACATGTGTATAAAGCCTATTTTTATTTCTTTCCCACTTTTCTTGAATATTAAAAATATAAAAATAATATATTAATGCGTAAAACATATTATCACTATTGAGCAATAAGAGAATGAAAGAGCTTGTTTTATTCTTGAAGTCTAGGAGTCCTTATATAAGATAAAACCCTAGAGAGCTCGAAAGGAAAAATACATAAGTGCCCCTAGTGCGGGTTACAATAATAAAATAAGAACCAAATATTTTAAATAGTACTAACACTCCCCCTCAAGTTAGGGCATATTCATCGATCATTCCCAACTTGGAAATTATCCATAGAAGGCGCCTCTTGGGTAAGGCCTTAGTGAAATCATTTGCAAGCTGAAGATTGATGGTAATGTGAGGAGTAGTAATCTTCCCAGTTCTGACAGCATCCCGAACAAAATGGCAATCAATCTCTATGTGCTTGGTTCTTTCATGGAACATATGATTCGTGGTAATGTGAGTAGTAGATTTATTGTCACAGTATAGTGGAATAGGCATGGTGACCGTAATGCCAAGTTCTTGTAAAAAAGTTAATAGTCACGTGATCTCACAAGTTGCTTGAGCTATTGCCCTGTATTATGCTTCTGCACTAGACCTGGATACAACAGTCTGTTCCTTGCTTCTCCATGTGACATGATTTCACCCAACCATCATAACATATCCGGTGGTGGGGCGCCGATCCTCTGGTGAAATGGCATAATCAGCATCAGCATATGCAATAACGTCATTGTATTTGTTTTCCCTGTAAAAAAGACCACTCCCTGGAGATTCCTTCAAGTATCGTAGTATCTGAAGAATGTCCTGCCATTTACTGTAACAAGGGTACTCCATATTTTGGCTAGCTCTGCTTACTGCATAAAACATATCTGGTCTGGTTACAGTGAGGTAGAGAAGTTTGCCAACCAGGCTCTTATATCGAGTAACATCTTCGAAGATAGGATCCGAGGACGTGGAGTGTTTCTTCGGGTCTGTTGGAATATCCGAAGGCTTGTATCCAAGTAATCCAGCTTCAGCAAGGATGTCTAGGCAGTATTTTCTCTGAGAAAGATGAAGACCTTCTGTAATGGTAGTACTTCTATGCCCAAGAAATAGCGTAATGGACCAAGGTCCTTAGTGACAAACACTTTCCGGAGAAAAGTCTTGGTTTCTAGAATCCCTTTATCATCATCATCATCTCTTTCAACCATATCATCTACATAGATAGCCAATATAACGGTATCGCTTGTTCGTCTTCTGACAAATACAAAATAGTCAGATGTTGTTCTCTGAAAACTAAGAGTGTTGATTTCTGTAGTGAGTCTGTCAAACCATGCCCTTGGGCTTTGTTTCAGGCCATATATTGCCTTGTGAAGTCGATATACGTACTCCCCCTCTACTTCATACCCCATAGGTTGCATCATGTAGACTTCTTCATCAAGATCTCCACATAGAAAGGCATTTTTCACATCTAGTTGGAAGATTGGCCACACTTTGTTAGTGGCTACAGAAAGGATAGTTCTGATAGAGCCCATTCATGGAACTGATGAGAATATCTCAAAGTAATCCACCCAATATGTCTGCGTAAAGCCTTTAGCCTCTAGGCGAACTTTTAATCTTTCAATTGACCCGTTGGGTGTTTGTTTGGTCGTGAAGACGCATCTGCATGCTACAGGTTTGGTCCCTTTTGGGCATTGCACTAGATCCCATGTCCCTCTTGAGGTAAGAGCCTCCATCTCTTCATTCATGACCTGACGCCAACCTGAATCCTACAAAGCATTGTGATGGTCTGTTGGAGTAGAGATGGTCATGAGAGCATCTGCATATCTTTTGTCAGTTGTTGATAAACTAGCAGTAGAAGTGAAATGAGACATAGGATGAATTGTACACTACCTCTTGCTTCTACGTAGAGCAATGGAAGCTCCTCAGGATCATCCGGAACAACAGCGAAGGGGACACTTGAAGTAGGCATATCATCCTGCAATAAAGGCATAGGTAAGGGAACATCTGGTGGATTGGATTTATGTTTTCTCTTATAGATAACGGGTGGAGGTGGAAGATCAGGAGGAATATTGGTAACATGTTGTGTGAGGAAACTTGTCTACAAAAAAAAGGTTACATCTGCAGATATATAATAGCGATGTCTGGTTGGATCGTAGCACCTATAACCTTTTTGAGTAAGAGAGTAATCAAGAAAAACACATTTTATTGCACGAGGAGAGAGTTTGTCAATAGGATGAAAGTTATGAAAAAATGCAATACATCCAAAAATTCGCGAGGGTAGTGGAAAGAACAACTCATTTGGGTAGAGTAATGAAAATGGGTGGATCCATTTATGGATACAGATGAAACCTTGTTGATAAGATGGACAATGGTCAAAACAACATCCCCCAATAAGTGTTGGGAACTTTCATCTGGGTGAGGAGGGATCGGGCAGTATCTAGAAGGTGTCTGAGTTTTCTTTCTGCGACCTCATTTTGTTGTGAAGTGTAAGGACATGATGTTTGGTAAATGGTGCGTTGGGACACAAAGAAAGCGGTTAGATCGTGTTGAGTAAATTCCAACGCATTATCAGATTCAAAAATCTGAATACCTGAGGAGAAAATATTCTTGACATATTGAAACAAATTCTTAATAATGTTGTTAATCTTTGATCGTTCTTTTAACATATAGGCCCACGATGAACGACTATGGTCATCAACAAAAAACAACAACGTACTTATGTCCATTCAGAGTACGGACCAGTTAGGGTCCCCAAATATCACAATGGACTAATGAAAAAGAAACTTTGCGGTGAGGTTCTAAACGAGTAGGGAAGGACGCTCGATGATGTTTCCCGAACTGACACACCTCACACTCAAAGGGCTTGAGCCTAGAAAGTTCGAGGAACATTAAAGAGAGTGCTTTGGCGGATGGATGACCAAGGCAAAGATGCCAAAGAACAGAATCAGTAGATATAGATGCAGCACCAACAAAAGTAGAATCAAAGGGGATATCAAGATAATATAGGCCATTCTTCTCATGTCCCCCACCAAAAATCTATTTCATCCGGATGTCCTGAAAATAACAACAGAATTCGTCAAATATCACACGACAGTTAAGTTCCTAGCATAACTTGTGAACAGATTAGAGACTAAGCGGGAAATCATGAGCGCAGTGCACATCCGTAGGTCGGAGATTGGAGGACAATTCCAGTCCCCAAAGTAGTGATAGGGGAATGTGCTCCATTAGCAACTCGAACAATCCTCGCAACAGAGGAAGAGTGTGCAGAGGTGAGGGACTACATTCTCCCGTCAGATGAGTGGATGCACCAGAATCAATTATCCATGCAAGATTTTATGCAGAGGCAACATTGGCAATAGTACCTCAAGTAGTGGCTAGATTCGCAGTCGGAGACGAGGTATTAGTGTTACTGGCAGGATTTTGTAACACTTGACGTAGACGAGCATACTAAGACGCAGTGAAGGATGTCTGAGTATCACCCGATGGTTGATCTGGTAAGCTTTCTGCAATATCACATGAACCCTCGTATGAGGTAGTCACAAAGGCACTGTTGGCATTAGTAGGCATGCCGAACTTTGCCCAACATCGTTCAGAGGGATGATTCCAGCATCCACAATGAGTGCATGCCAGATAGCGAGCGGTGACAGGATCCCGTTCACATCTGCGTTTGAAATCATGTTCGCGTCCAGCCTCGTGGCCACGACCAGGGCTAAAGTCACGACCGTGTCCTTCTTGGTAGTTGGGCCGTTTTCTAGCAAGATGGTCAGTAGTATCTGTAGATAACTGACAAGAGGGAGAGTCAAGTTCCTGCAGTCGACCATATATGGTCTCAAGAGTAGGTAGTACAACAGTAGTCAGAAACTGGTCTTTTACAGACTTGTATCGCGGATGGAGTCTTGATAGAAAGCGATATACTTGCCATTTCGCTAATCTATTTATCACAGGAAGCATGCTGAAAAATAAGGAGCTCCTCAAAAAGGTTTGTGAGGAGTCTGTAGTACCCGACTAGAGATGTATCACCCTGATTTACTGACCAAATCCTTGTGTAGATGTCTGAGAGCCTGGATTTGGTTGTCTTTTGAGAGTAGGTATTCTCAAGGCTCTCCCACGTCGCTTTTGTAGTTTCCTTGTAAATAAGGTTGGAGGCTATTTTTGGGTCGACATTGTTGGTCAACAAAGTAATCACTTGGCAATTGTCGACATACCAGGTTTCGTAGGGCAGATCTTTGGTAAGAACATAGATCTTTTGATGACCACCGATGAACACTTTGAAGGATTGTTGACGCATAGGCTATTTCTGTATCTCTTTGTTATTTTATTTTCTTGTTATTCTCTTTATGTAATTTACCCGTAGGCTACTCTCCTATATAAGAGAGCCTAGGGCTACGGAATAGAACAACTCATTCACATTTCCTAACATGGTATCAGAGCGACGGTCCTAGGCCGGAGTTCTCGAAACCCTACCCCATCCCCACCCGCCGGCTCTCTCTTCTCTCTCTCTCCCTCGGCGCCGCCAAGTTCATCTCTAGCCTATCGGAGGCTCTTCTTCTCCGATCGGTGGTCTAAGGCGCCTCCTGCGCACCTTGCGCTTCTCGCTTCTCGCGCATCTGGCGCACAGGAAGCAGTAGCGTCTCTTGCGCCTCCCGCTGCGCGGCATAGCGCGCATCACGTGCACCTTCCAGTGCACCTTGCGCCTCCTCCTGTGCGACACCATCTCCAGCGCATAGCGCCTCCTGTGCTGTGCGCATAGCGTGCGCTAGGGCACCATCTCAAGTGTGCGCTAGGGTTTCTACAATAGAAACCTGTGCGGCACCATCTCAAGCGTGCGCTAGGGCACGAGATAGCACGCAACAGGAAGCAGTAGCACGCATCTCCAGCGTGTGAGGGATACATATTGAGTGCAACTCCTGTGCGTGTGCGGATCGTAGCGCGCGCAGATCCATGGGGATAGTTGCCTGAGGTCTACACATGCAACTAATCCCGTCTATGTCATTGTAGACAAATATTATCTATTGTCTTTCGCTCCAGTCTTCAGTCTCCAGTATGTCAGAAAGCAAGGCAGATACCCCATCTATGGGCGCGTTTCGTGGTCCAGCGCCCATCGTCAAGATGGATGGTACGAACTATGAACTGTGGGCAATGCAGTTCATGAGTATGATGAAGTCCACGGGCAAGAAGCATATTCTCACAGAGCCCGAGCCTGCAGAGAAGACTGGAGTTCATGCCTCATGGGAGGCAGACGACGCATACGCCAAGGTGTGGCTATCTGGCACATTGGCAATTGAAATCGCCAATGACATTCTACATCAACCCACAGCCAAAGACATGTGGGATATCCTGGCAGCGACCTATTCTCAGGCGAAGAATGAGACGAAGATCCTGCAACTACAACATGATATATTCACGATAAAGCAGAATGGCCGCCCGTTACATTCTCTCTATACATCTTTGAGAGGAATGTTTGAGAAGCTTCACAGCTTCATGCCTCTTACCGCCACACCAGAGCAGCAGAAGACATACAGGAATGCAACGATGGTGGGAGTGTTTCTCGCTGCACTCGATCCAGAGTATGAGGCTGCACGTTCACAGATTTTGGCGGACTCGACTATTCCTCCCATGGAGGAGGCTTTTCACAGATTGAGTAGGATCACTGTACCTTCAGCAGCTGCCAGTCAGAATCCCTCAGTCATGGCGGCCAACAGGGGCCGTGGTTCTCATTATCAGGGCCGTGGACGCACTCCCCGTGGAAGGGGTGGTCGCACTAGGCCTACATGCTCATATTGTCACCGCATCGGACATACTGAGGACACATGCTACTCAAAGCATGGATTTCCTGCATCTGCACGAGTCGCTGAGCAGATAGAGCCTCCTTCTGCTGCTTCACTGGATCAGCGTTTTGATGATCTGGTTGCCCGCCTCAGGGGCATTATCCCACCATCTGGCCCAGCACCGACGACAGAGAGTCATACTGATGTTACTGCTTCTGCTTCTGCCTCTGCGAGTACTTCAGGTAGTACACTTGCACTTCATAGTAGTAGATCGGATACATTGCCATGGATCATGGACTCAGGCGCTACACATCATTTATGTGGCGACCAGAGTCTACTTTCAGGATATACTCAGATCCCTCCAGGACGGACAGTAGTGATTGCCGATGGCACACATTCTCCCATCACGGGTCAGGGGGAGATTAGATTGACATCCTCTATGCAGCTCAAGAATGTTTTACATGCACCGCATTTTTCTATGAATCTTTTGTCAATCAGTCAGATTACGAAGGATCTCCAATGTCGAGCTATTTTTGATCCATCTTCTTTGATTTTTCAGGACATCCGTACGGGCAACGTGATTGGTCATGGCTATGAGCAAGGAGGCCTCTATCGTCTGAACCAGACCCCATTTGCCGGAATCACATCTTCTCCCGCTGGACAAGTATCTTCTCTCCTGTGGCATCTGCGTTTTGGTCATCTACCGCTTCAGAAGTTACGTCTTGTCTTACCTTATAGTTTTTCTCACACACCTATCCAGTGTGAGGCGTGTCAGTTGGGAAAACATCACAGGTCATCGTTTCCCAGTAGTCAAGGTCGGAGTAGTAACTCCAAATTTGAGTTGTTTCATGTTGATGTCTGGGGTCCAAGTCGTGTTCCCGATCATCAGGGGCACAGGTTTTATATTGTATTTGTGGATGATTTCTCTAGAGCATCATGGGTATTTTTAATGAAAAATAAGTCTGAAGCTGGAAATATTATCATTCAATTTCTAAATGAGATTCAGAATGTTTTTTCCACAACTGTCAAAATTATGAGAAGTGACAATGCCCTAGAGTTGTGCACCAATAATCTTGCCAACTACTACTCCTCTAAAGGAATTGTTCACCAAACATCATGTGCCCATACGTCTCAACAAAATGGGGTTGCAGAAAGAAAACACCGTCACCTACTTGATGTCACAAGGTCACTTCTCATTCAGAGTCATGTTCCGTATTCATATTGGGGTGATGCAGTCCTTACTGCATGTTATCTTATAAATCGTATGCCCTCGTCTGTCTTGAATGAACAGGTTCCTTTCTCACTTATTTATCCTGACAAGGATCTGTTCACTCTTACCCCTCGTGTGTTTGGGTCAGTCGCATTTGTCCATCAGTTGTCGCCCGGTTCTGACAAGCTCTCTCCTAGGGCTGTCAAGTGTGTCTTTGTGGGGTACTCCAGAACTCAAAAGGGGTACAAGTGTTTTGACCCTGTGCGTCGGCGGTATATGATCAGTGCAGATGTTACATTCTTTGAATCCATCATGTATTTCTCAGATTCTGGGAAGATGCAGCCGCCACCTATATCCCCTGACATTGTATTCATGGCACCACCAACATCACAACCACCACCAACATCTCAACCACCACCACCGCCACAGCCACCACCACCGCCATCCATAGTATCTCCGTTACCATTCCATTACACCCGGAGGCCGAATCAAGCTCATGGTCCTGACCAGTCAACTAGCTCGCCTACGGTATGTAATGAGAATATTAATGTTGATGGATCTGACGACATTTCTCAGCAGGATGCAGTACAGGAGCATGGTGATACCACAGAGGACCTAGATGTTCCAATCGCTCTACGCAAGCAGAAGAGAAGCTGTGTCAAGTATCCTGTATCAGCGGTGGTGTCGTTTGAGAGGCTATCTGGACCATTCAGGACGTTTGCATTGGCACTTTCAGCTACAGCCATCCCACGGAACCATCAGGATGCTATGCAGGATGCTAGATGGCGACTAGCAATGGAAGAAGAGATGGAGGCGCTTCAGTCTAGAGGAACCTGGAGTTTGGTTCCTATACCTCCAGATGTTAGCCCGGTGAGTTGCAAATGGGTGTTTACAGTTAAGCACAATGCAGATGGTTCCATTGACAGGTACAAGGCACGCCTTGTTGCTCGGGGCTTCACGCAGACATATGGGGTAGATTACCTAGACACCTTCTCCCCTGTGGCGCGTCATTCCACTTTACGGATCCTGCTAGCCGTTGCGGTTGCTAAGGACTGGCCACTCTATCAACTGGACGTGAAGAATGCATTTTTGTATGGAGACTTGCAGGAGGAAGTCTATATGCAACAGCCACCTGGTTTTGCTGTTGAGGGGGAGTGTTCCAAGGTGTGCAGATTGCACAAGGCCATCTATGGTCTTAAGCAGAGCCCCAGAGCATGGTTTCAGAAGCTTTCAGACCTCTTTGAGAAACAAGGATATAAACGCTCCAATGCTGATCATTCCTTGTTCGTACAGAAGACGACGAGAGGTATCATTGTAATCATGGTTTATGTTGATGATATCTTGATTACAGGTGATGATGACCAAGGCATTAAGCAAGCAAAGGAAAGGCTGGGGACCGAGTTTGTCACCAAGGACTTGGGAGTCCTTAGATATTTTCTGGGGCTGGAATTTGCTAGAAATCCATATGGATTAGTCATGACACAGAGGAAGTATGTCACAGATCTACTGAGTGAGACAGGTATGCTAGGGTGTCGACCTGCTACGACACCAATGGACCCTAGCATGAAGATGTATGATGATGACACAGAAGAGGTGGATCAGAGAAGGTACAGAGAACTGGTAGGCAAATTACTGTATGTCACTATCACTAGACCTGATATACAGTTTGCAGTGAGTCGTGTGAGCCAGTTCATGGAGCAACCACGCCAGGTCCATATGGATGCCATACACATGATTCTGAGATACCTAAAATCATCTCCAGGTGCAGGCTTGCTATTTAAGAAAGGAAAGGAGATTTCTGTTACAGGATGTGCGGATGCAGACTATGCAGGATGCCCCAAGGACAGGAAGTCAACATCAGGGTTTGCAGTCTATGTTGGAGATGCTCTAGTTTCGTGGAAGAGCAAGAAGCAGACAGTAGTAGCTCGATCCAGTGCTGAATCAGAATATCGGGCTATGGCCCAGGCGAGCACAGAAATGATGTGGGTAAAATCCTTACTTGCAGACCTATGTATTGATATACCTCTTCCTATGATGTTGGAATGTGACAATCAGGCTGCCTTGTTCATTGCAAATAACCCAGCTTTTCATGAGAGGACCAAGCATATTGAGGTCGACTGTCACTACATACGTGACATGATTCAGAAGGGGTTCATTGCTACATCTCACGTCACATCAGAGAATCAGACTGCTGATATTTTCACCAAGGCACTATTTAGAGGCCCATTCCAGAAGTGTGCGTCCAAGCTGAGCATGATTGATATCTATGCTCCATCTTGAGGGGGAGTGTTGACGCATAGGCTATTTCTGTATCTCTTTGTTATTTTATTTTCTTGTTATTCTCTTTATGTAATTTACCCATAGGCTACTCTCCTATATAAGAGAGCCTAGGGCTACGGAATAGAACAACTCATTCACATTTCCTAACAAGGATCTAGAACATAAAGCTCAGTGCTCGAAGCCCTTGAGTTTGATAGAAGTGCCCTGTATCATCATAGGAAAAGTAGGGTACAAGGCCTTGGGTTCCATAGATGACATGGTGGTCGCAAAGGTCAAGAAAAAGTGACCTAGATATTCCTTGTAATCTTACAGGTCATGTAGACCTAGCAAGTGTAGAGATATATGTTATTCTCTTTTGTACGGTTTTCATATTTTCTCTTCTCTTTTGGACTCTTGATGTAATTTACCCATAGGCTACTCTCCTATATAAGAGAACCTAGGGCGTATGGAATAAACAAGTCTCTTATTTTTCCCAACATTGTATCAGAGCCACGGTCCTAGACCGGAGTTCTCAAACCAAAACCCTAACCCTAGCTTCCACCTTCGAGCCCTCCGCGCGCCGCAGTCTCGGGCCGCGCTCCGCCCCTCGCTCACGTCGCCCCGGCCGCGCGTAGCCCTCATTCTCGCTGCCAGGTTCCAACCCTGGTTCGCCGCCAGGCCATAGCCCCGATTCCACGCATGTGCAGAACCAACCTTGGTCCCGTGCGCACAGGCGGCCCTAGTCCCTAGTCCCGCGCAGGCTATCGTAATCGCAGGGAGCCCTAGCCACGGTCCTGTGTGCGTGAGGGGGCAACCCTAGTCGCGCGTGTGTGGTGTGCATCCACTGCGCGCGTGCACTGAGCGTTGTGCGCTACTCCCAGCGTATCTCGGCTCTCCGTGCACCACCACACGTCGTCCAACCCCATATCCCAGGGTTCGCCTAACCCTAGGGTACACTCGCTACTGAGGAAACTCTCGCCCGCATCTTTAAGTTAATGGGTTTGGTTGCTTGAGCCTACACATGCAACTAAACCCGTGAATGTCAATGTAGATGATCATATCTTCAGTCTACAACCCTAGTCTTCTATAATCATCATGACAGAGAGCAAGGCAGATATCTCATCCACAGGCGCCTTCAGAGGTCCTGCGCCTATTGTGAAGATGGACGGGTCCAACTATGAACTGTGGGCAATACAGTTCATGAGTATGATGAAGTCGACCCTTAAGAAGCATATTCTGACTGAGGAAGAGCCTGTTGAGAAGACTGGGGCCAACGCCTCTTGGGAGGCAGATGATGCATATGCTAAGGTTTGGCTATCAGGAACATTAACAATTGAGATTTCTAATGAAATTCTCCATCAGTCCACTGCAAAAGCAATGTGGGACATTCTCCTTGTACATCAAGGTGTTATCGTATGCATAGTCTCGGAATTCCAAGAGCCTGTTCAGATCATCTTTTCTCTTCTGACCACTTTTGCGTGAGTCCAAATTACAACTGTTGATAGCCCACAAAGACTTGTGAATTAATTCCACGGGCAAATGGCACGGCTTCCCATACACAAGACGATAGGGCGACATGCCCAAGGGGGACTTGTAGGCGGTTCGGTAAGCCCATAGGACTGAGTCCAAGAGTTGAGACCAGTCTTTCCTATTTGGCCTAATAAGTTTCTGCAGGATAGTCTTGATTTCTTTGTTTGATAGCTCCGCCATGCCATTTGGCACGACCGGCACATCAGACGAAAGACCTTTGACGTTGGGTAGAAAGTGTGGTTATTTGATGCAAAGTTGCGGATATTTCCAGGCAAATTAAAGAGTAAGTGGACAGGGCCATTTCGAGTTTGTGAAGTGCGTGACAATGGAAGCATTGCCATATCAGAATTGTCCCCTGACGCACAGCCCTTCGTCGTCAACGGCCAACTCCTGAAGCCTTACTTAGAACCAGATGCATTCTTGGCCGTTGTTGACTCAATCCAGCTTGTACAAAATGATGACACTTCCACAACCGCTGCAACATCAGAAGATTCAGACGATGTACTCAAAGAACTGTTTATCTGATTGTTTTCTTTTCTTCTTTTCTTCTTTTCCTTTTCCAATTTCCTTTTCTATCTGAAAGGTACCGCCCTTGTAGACAGTTTTCTATACTTAGGACGTACTTTGTCCTAAGTATAGGGGGGATGTGCACTTAGAGTTTTTCATGTCAGTCCGATCCTCTCCATTGTCTCCTCTTCTTGTCTATACTTAGGTGTATCTTACCCTTCTGGTTGCTACTTATTCACAGGCAAAGAATGAGACGAAGATTCTGCAACTCCAGCATGACATCTTTACCATCAAGCAGAATGGATGGCCTCTATACTCATTATACACATCTTTACGTGGAATGTTTGAGAAGCTTTACAACTTCACGCCTCTCACAACCACTCCTGAGCAACATAAGACCTACTGGAATGCCACTATGGTGGGTGTATTCTTGGCGGCGCTAGATCCAGAGTACGAGGTTGCACGTTCCCAGATCTTGACAGATTCCACCATTCCTCCGATGGAGGAAGCCTTTCACAGACTGAGTCGTATTACTGTTCCTTCATCCACTGCAAATCAGACCACCTCAACCATAGCAGCGAATCGAGGTCGTGGGGGTCATCATCAGTTCCGTGGTCGTGGATCTCGGGGCAGAGGGGGTCGTGTTCGGCCATCATGCACCTTTTGCCACCATGGGCATACCGAAGACACGTGCTACTCCAAACATGGATTTCCTGCTTCTGCACGAGTAGCTGAACAGATTGAGCCCCCATCTGCTTCATCTCTGGATCAGTGCTTTCATGATCTTGTAGCCCGTCTGAGAGGCATTATTCCTCCATCCGATCCCGTTGCATTAGTGCCTTCTTCTGATAGTCACTCCGATGTTGCTGCTTCTGCATCCACCAGTACCTCAGGCATCACTTATGCATTCACTAGAAGTAGTGGATCAGATACTTTAGAATGGATTATGGACTCTGGTGCCATACATCATCTGTGTGGTGATCAAGGTCTACTTACAACCTACCGAAAGGTTCCTCCGGGCCGTACTGTGGTTATTGCCAATGGGATGCATTCCCCGATTACTGGTTAGGGGGAGATTAGCCTGACACATGCACCTCAAGAATGTGCTGCAGGCACCTAGTTTTTTTATGAATTTGTTGTTCATTAGCCAACTTACAAAGGATTTACATTGTCGAGCAATTTTTGACCCATCCTCTCTCATTTTTCAGGACATCCTTACGGGCAACGTGATTGGGCATGGCTATGAGTAGGGTGGCCTATATCATCTTAGTCAGACCCCTTATACCGGAGCCTCCTCTCTACCTGCTGGATTTGTCTCCCCCTTCTTGTGGCACTTGTGCTTAGGACATCTACCGCTTCAGAAATTGTGTCGTGTATTACCCCAGGTTTCACCTCACACGTCCATCCAATGTGAGGCTTGTCAGTTGGGAAAGCATCATCGGTCTACCTTTCCCAGTCGTTAGAGTCGGAGTAGTAGCTCCAAGTTTGAGTTGTTTCATGTCGATATCTAGGGTCCTAGTCATGTTCCTGATCATCAGTGACATGGGTTTTATATGGTTATTGTGGATGATTTCTCTCGTGTATCTCGGGTCTTTTTGTTAAAGAATAATTTTGAAGCGGGGAATATTATCATGAATTTCATCAATGAAGTTCGTAATGTTTTTTCTGCATCTGTAAAGATTGTGAGAAGTGATAATGCCTTGGAATTTTGTACTCATACTCTCTCCAACTATTTTTCAACTCAAGGGATTATCCACCAAACATCCTGTGCATATACTTCCCAACAAAATGGGGTTGTAGAAAGGAAACATCGTCATTTAATTGATGTCACCAGGTCGCTTCTCATACATAGTCATGCCCCTCATTCTGTCTAGGGCGATGTTGTCCTAACAGCATGTTATCTCATTAATCGTATGTCGTCGTCTGTCTTAGGTGAGAAGATTCCTTTCTCTCTTGTTTTTCCAGAAAGAGAATTGTTCTCTCTCACTCCTCGTGTGTTTGGCTTGGTGGCCTTTGTCCACCAGTTGTCTCCAGGTATTGACAAGCTCTCTCCTAGGGTTGTCAAGTGTGTTTTCGTCGGGTACTCTAGATCACAAAAGGGGTACAGGTGTTATGATCCATTGCGCAGGAGATATTTTGTTTTTATTAGTGGTTCTGGAGCAGTCTGGCAGTCTTTTGGATCGGGTTCGATCATGGACTTCTGCGCTCTGGATGCTCTTGGCGCTACGGGCGGGATGCTGGTGGCCTGGAGGGATTCTCTCTTCTCCCTGCGGGCTGAGCTGAAGGGCTCCCATGTACTCTCGGTCCTCCTCGAATGCTAGCGTTCGGGGACTTCTTTTGTAATTTCGAGTGTTTATGGACCTTACTCTACGTCTCTGCGGCATCAGCTTTGGACGGATCTGCGGGCGGCCAGGGATTTTTTCCCCTGATGTCCCCTGGTTGGTGGGGGGCGATTTTAATGTGACGTTGCTTTCTTCGGACCGACCGCGTCTGTGCGGCGGGCACGACCCTAGTTCTCCCTGCTTTGTTGAGCTGGTAGATTCTTTTGGTTTGGAGATCCTGGACGTTGTGGATGTTAGATACACTTGGAGAAACTCGGGCTCCAGATCTCGTCTGGATCGCTTCCTGGCATCACCGGCTTTCCTGGAGGCTTTCCCACTCTCCTCGGTCTCGGTTAGACCCCGTTCCTGGTCTGATCACACACCCATCCTCTGGGACTCCAGGGAGGCCTTGCCCCCACGGGGTCTTTTCCGATATGAGAAGGCCTGGTTACTTGAGGACTCCTTCTGTAAACTCGTGGAGTCGCATTAGAGATCTGTTGTTGCTTCGGGCTCGACGACCGCTAGGTTTGTCAAGAAGCTTGATTCCCTCCGTACGCGCCTTTGTGTTTTCAAGCAAGAGTTGCGGGCGACCCGCCATGCAGGAAGGATCGAGGCGGAGGCTACGGTTGTCGGCCTGGATGGTCTTGAGGATGTGAGGCCTTTGTCGGCGGCCGAGCTGCTCCAGCGGTCGGAGGCGTAGTGGAAGATCAGTGTTGAGGACCGCAAGAGGGTGGCTGAATGGAAGCAACGTTCCAGGCACGGATGGCTCAAAGAGGGATACACGAACACTGCTTTCTTCCACAGGATTGCTAGCGGGAGGCGACGCTCTAATGTTCTCAGGAGTATGGTAATCGACGACGTACGGGTTGAGGGCAACAGGGAGCTGGGCAACGCTATTGCTAACCACTTCAGGGAGTTCTCCAAGCGGATTGATGATCGCCACTGGCGCTGGTCTGGTGAGGGGGCTGTTCGTTTGTCGGAGGCACACACATCTAGTTTAATTGTTGCGGTGACTCCGAAGGAGCTAAAGGCCGTAGTTTAGAATTTTAACTATGAGGGGTCGCCGGGTCCAGATGGCTTCCCCGTATCGTTCTTCAGGGACTTTTGGGATCTGGTTGGCGGGGAGGTTCTCGACGTCGTTCACGAGTTCTTCTGCTGCAATGCCGGGTTTGATCTCGTAAACCGTGCTCTGGTAGTCCTGCTGCCCAAGTGCGTTGGGGCTTCCAGAGTGGAGGACTTCAGGCCTATTGCTATCTCCAACGCCCTTTACTTGATCGTCGCCAAGGTTCTCGCGTGCAGACTGAGCAGGGTTCTGGAGCACATTATCTCCCCTCTTCAGTCGGCCTTCGTCCTTGGAAGACAAATTGCTGATTCTATGGTTACTGCGACTGAGATTGTGTCAGAGTGGAAACGTTATGGGATGAAATCCTTACTCTGGAAGGTAGATTTCTCGAAAGCTTTCGATACCTTGGACTGGCGCTTCCTTTGGGCGGTGCTGCACAGGAAGGGCTTCCCGTTCGCTCGGATTACTTGGATGAGGCGTTGCGTGTCGACTTCTTCTATGGCCGTGCTCGTGAATGGTCGCCCGAAGGGTGAGTTCTTCCAACCTCAAAAGGGGGTGCGACATGGCTGCCCTCTTGCCCCTTTGCTTTTCATCATTGCTGCGGGCGTTTTGGCCTGTACGGTTGGTGGGGTGCTCCGGGTCGGCATCACACACGTGTTCTTTAAGGGGGACCTCTAGATCCCGCTGCTTCAGTACGCCGACAACACCATCTTCTTTATTGAGGGGGGGGGGGGTTGACGAAGCCAGGGGTATGACTGCGGTGCTCGAGCTTTTCAGCGAGATGTGCGAGCTTCGGTTGAACTTGGCGAAATCGAAGCTCGTTCCTTTCTCTATGGTAGACTCTGACACGTGCAGCATGTTATTGGGTACGAGGCGTTCAGATCTACCGATCCACTACTTGGGGCTCCTGTTATCCACGGGGAGATCGAAGCTGTCTGACTGGCTACCCTTGGTAGAGAAGGTCAAAGGGAGACTGGCGGGTTGGAAGGCGACACTCCTCTCTAAAGGCGGCAGACTGGTGCTCTTGAAGTTTGTACTCTCTGTGATCCTTGTCTATTACTCCTCCACGAGGTTGCTCCCGACTGGAATCAGGAAGAGACTTGAAGGGCTGATGCGGAGATTTCTTTGGTGCAAGAGTGGTCAAGGTCAGACGGGCATGCATCTGGTCGGTTGGGAGGACATCACTCTCCAGAAAAGTGAGGGTGGCCTGGTTGTGCGCCGCCTGGCTGCTCTCAATGAGGCGTTATTGCTCAAATGGGTAGCTAGGATTTGGGGTGCCAACGATGACCTCTGCACCCGACTCCTTCGGCAGATTTATTCGATTACCAACACGACGTCGACGCTCGATCTGCTTGAGGGGATGACTAGGTCCTCTCTTTTCTGGAGAGGTATTCTCAAGGTAACCACCCGGCTTGAGGGACTTCTTTAGACCTGTACTGGGGAATGATGAGAGCTTTATCTTTTGGCGTGATAATTAGACCGATCGGGGAGACCTTGCTTTCTCGTTTCCCTCGTCTTTTTGCTCTCGTTCCGGATCCGGATGTTGGGATCACTGCTTGTTGGGATAATGGCAACTGGTCGCCTCAATCTGCTCGAACTTCTCTGACCAGCGCCTGGAGGATTTCCTGGGCATACTTGACGCTCTGAGGAACGCATCCAACCCTTCTTCGGGGCGTGATCATTGGGTTTGGCGGGAGAAAGACTTCACGCTCCGTAGGGCCTACTTGGCGATCTCCAGGCACCCTCCCTCCCTCTCGCTAGTTTTAATGCGGGATTGCGCCTTCCTTTAGGGCCTCCATCTACCTGAGAAAATTGGTTTCTTTCTGTGGTTGTTCAAGCGTAAGAGGCTGATGACGCGGGATAGGTGCTCCAGGCTACTTGGGACAGTTTCTGATAGGTGCCTCATTTATGGCTCGGAGATTGAATCGGTGGAGCACCTCTTCTTCTCCTGTTCTAGAGTGGCTCCCATTTGGGACAACCCGTCTCTGCGTTGGGTCGCCCTCTCTGATGTGAGCTTTTTACGACAGTTTGGTGGCGGCCGCAAACCGTGAGAGGCATGTTTTGCTTCGGCCACTGGCAACGCTTTGGGCTGTTTGGCTTGCCAGGAACTTGCTTCTTTTCTCGGGGCAAAGATTCTATTTGGAGAATGTAAACTTACAGGTGCCAAGATTTTTAAGCTCGTGGAGTGCTTAGCCCTTTGCGCGCTTTCTTGTACCTTCTCCCCCTTCCTTTTCTCCTTTCAATAAAATTTTTGGGGCGAACACCTTTGAGTGTATCCCCCGTTCTTGGCTTCAAAATTTTTTTTGTTAGTGCTGATGTTACCTTTTTCGAGTCTGTATGTACTTCTCTTCTACAGGTGATCAGTTGGTATCCTCTGGCACTGATGAAGTTATATACATGCCACCACCATCACCGCCTCCACCACTACCATCTCCTACACCTCCTGTTACCGTTCCTATTCCCCCATTTCCACTCCACTATACCCGTCGGCCTGCTTCTGCTCATGGTCACCGCTCATCATCTAGCTCGCCTGAGGTATGTTCTGAGAATATAATCAATATTGATGGATATGACGATTTACCTGAGCAGGATGTGTTACAGAGGCCAGATGAGGATGCAGGTGATTTGGATCTTCCTATTGCACTTCGGAAACAGAAGCACAATTGCACGTCATATCCTATAGCATCCATTGTTTCTTTTGATCGTTAATCTGGAGAATTCAGGAGCTTTGTCATTGCACTATCGACGGTGGATATTCCACGGAATTACCAAGATGCGTTGAAGGATAGTAGATGGCATTTAGCCATGGAAGAAGAGAGGGATGCTCTTCATTCAAGAGGTACCTGGAGCCTTGTTCCTGTACTTACCGATGTGTCTCTAGTGAGCTGCAAGTGGGTCTTTACGGTTAAGCAGAATGCAGATGGCAGCATTGACAGATACAAGGCACACCTGGTTGCTCATTTCTTTACACTGACATATGGGGTGGATTATCTTGATACATTCTCACCGGTTGCTCGCCATTCCACCCTACGGATCCTTCACTCTATTGCGGTTACTCGTGATTGGCCACTATTCCAATTAGATGTCAAGAATGCATTTTGATATGGTGACTTGCAGGAGGAAGTCTACATGCAACAACCACCTGGTTTTGCTGTTAAGGGGGAGTGTTCTAAGGTGTGTAGACTTCATAAGGCCATCTATGGCCTTAAGCAGGGCCCCAGAGCTTGGTTTCAAAAGCTCTCAGACTTGTTTGAAAAACAGGGGTATAGACGTTCCAATGCAGATCATTCCCTGTTCGTACAGAAGACATCCACAGGTATTGTTGCAATTATGGTGTATGTAAATGATATCTTGATTACAGGTGATGATGGACAAGGAATTCAGAGGGTGAAAGAAATGCTGGGTCGTGAATTTGTCACCAAGGACATTGGATTTCTTAGATATTTTCTGGGACTGGAGTTCGCCAGAAATCCTTATGGGCTGGTAATGACCAAGTGAAACAGGAATGCTTGGTTGCCATCCTGCCACTACACCCATGGATCCCAGTATGAAATTATATGATGACGACACTGATGAGGTGGATAGGAGAAGATACATAGAATTAATGGGCAAGCTTCTCTATATTACTATTACCAGACCCAATATCTTTTTTGCTATTAGTCGGGTGAGCCAGTTCATGGAGCAACCACGTCAGGTACATATGGATGCTATACATATGATACTCAGGTATCTTAAGTCATCTCCAGGTGCAGGTCTGTTGTTCAAGAAAGACAAGGAGATTACTATTTCAGCATGTGCAGATGCAGATTACGCAGGATGCCCCAAGGATAGGAAGTCTACCACTGGATTTGCTGTGTATGTCGGAAACTCTTTGATCTCATGGAGAAGCAAGAAGCAAACGATTGTAGCAAGATCCAGTGCTGAGTCTGAATATAGGGCTATGGCCCAGGTCAGTACAGAAATGATGTGGGTGAAAGCTGTTCTTACAGATCTATATATAGAAGTCCCTCTTCCTATGGATATGGAATTTGACAATCAAGCCTATATATCTATTCCAAATAATCCAGCATTTCATGAACAAACCAAGCACATTGAGGTTGATTGTCACTTTATACGAGATATGATTCAGAAGGGGTTTATTTCTACATCCCGTGTTAGCTCAGGGGACCAAACTGCATACATCTTTACCAAGGCATTACTTAGAGGGCCATTCCAGAAGAGCTCGTCCAAACTGAGCATGATTGACATCTATGCTCCACCTTGAGGGGGAGTGTAGAGATATATGTTATTCTCTTT
Organism: Ottelia alismoides; assembly: GCA_037367405.1. NCBI lineage: Eukaryota > Viridiplantae > Streptophyta > Magnoliopsida > Alismatales > Hydrocharitaceae > Ottelia > Ottelia alismoides. The sequence goes on from JAZKJV010001405.1 coordinate 70,808, forward strand.
TGTACCATTTCATATTTTCCCTTCTCTTTTGGACTCTTGATGTAATTTACCCATAGGCTACTCTCCTATATAAGGGAGCCAGGGCGTATGGAATAAACAAGTCTCTTATTTTTCCAAATAGCAAGGCATCAATTCAATGGTCCAATAGAACTAGAAAGAGCACAGTGCTGATATGGTGTGGATGGATTGATATGATGTAATAAAAATAGAAAGTGCGTTGGCAAAAAAATATTGTTGGTGCTGTACATGGGAGGTTGTTAGGTCGGCAGAAATAGAAAGTGCGGTGGCAGAAACAGAAAATGCGGCAGAAAAATCGCTAACGAGAGGTTGCTAGCTCAGCAGGGCCTGCAGCAAGCGAGAGGCTGCTAGAGAGGCTGAACTTGCACAGGGCGACAGTTGGGGGTAGCGATCGCTAGGGCAGAAGGCCGCTAGGGCGGCAGTCAGGGGCAGAACTTGCGAGAGGCCGCTAGGGCGGCGGTCAGGGGTAGAGGCACAAGGCTAGATGGGCACGAGTGGTTGGGTTTCACATACGAGGCCTTCACGCGTACGGGGATAGGCCTTGCGCACACGTGGATAGGCACGTGAGGGTTTCACGCATAGGGCTTCACGTGCGAGGTTGGGAGGTGTGAAAGGAAGCATCCAGGGAAGGGTGAGGCCTCGCGTGCGGGGAGAGGCTGCACGAGGCAGCACAGGGCCATTAGTTCGAAGGCCCAAGTCCTGTTGGCTGTGCGGGGCTGTCTGGTGGGGAGGGGAGGGAATTAGGTCAGAACACTTTTCTAAGACCGCTGCTCTGATACCATGTTGAGCAACAAGAGAATGAAAGAGTTTGCTTTATTCTGGAGGTCTAGGGGTCCTTATATATGACAAAACCCTAGAGAGCTCAAAAGGAAAAATACATAAGTGCCCCTAGTAGGGGTTACAATAATAAAATAAGAACCAAATATTTTAAATATTACTGGCAAACACTATTTATAAAAATACATTTTACATGGTATTAAAAAAATTAAAGAAAATATATATAAAATCTTAAAATACAAGTATTTTATACATATAAAATACCTTAAAAGGTTTTTTTGTACATATGATTTATTTTGAGTTTAGTGCCTTTATGAAAGCTGTAGATCTCATTGAGATTTAAATATTACAATTTGATAAGTTCTTTATTTGATGTGTTTGGTATTTTATTCTCAAATTCTTTTGGCTCTTGATTTTTTTAGGATGGACATGTGTAGGTACATGGTCAAAATCCAAGCAACATGTCCTACAACCCCATTTGCATCACTTTGCCGCATCACCCCATCCATTTGACCTCAGTCAAAGCCACCTCGATGATCCTTGCCCAATTAAATTTTAACACTTCAACCAAATCGATTGACTTGCTAGTCAATTGAGTCTTCTTTCTCTTTTCCCTAAACAATCGAATTCCCCTCTATGATGCAAGCACCTACTCCTCATACCACTCTTCCTCTTCTAATTGTTGCTACCGATGATCGTCCACCTTTGATCAACCACATACATGTCGCCGGCACTTCGATTATGCAACCGCCAAGCTCATCTCCATCCTAGCCACCTCCATCACCAGAGCATACATTACACAACTTGCACCTCTAACTTCGATGGGTTAATCCCATGCACCAACTAGAGAGTTGGGGGAGATATCTAGTTGACATGTTATTCGTCGATGACGATGTCTGTTGAGGAGCCCTGATGATGATGAGCTCCCTGTGAGATCCAAGGAGCTACAATGATCTATTTTTACAACCCCTTGCTTAGGGCACTGCATAGCTTCTCTGAACCTATTCTCCATCTTGGATATGATAGTTCTTTGTTTATCTCCAAGTTGATTTCAAATATGACACACAAATCGTAGTCACTTGCTTGTATGCTTGTTTACATGGTCGTTAATACTTCAATGAAAAAGCAATTATCGAAGTGAAATAAGTTGTCAAATTGCAAAAACTTAAATTTATTTCTTATTTTGAATCAAAGTTGTCATGTTGTATTTTACATTGTAATTTGGCGAAGTTATAACCTCAAGCTATGCTCTCAAAACTTTCCAAATTAAAACAAGTCAAGAACTCAGAATTTATTGACCATCCATAGTGACTAAGTGACCAACTTTTGATTGATCAGCATTGTTTCAATGATCGACCCACCTTGATCGACCATCTTGTTTTCATTGATCGACCATAACTTGAATACGATACCCCAACAATCATAAGATGATCGATCAACTCTTTCGATAGATTGATCAATACGATATCGATCATACTTGTTTACCATATCATTTACATGTACATATTCTTGACAATTTCTTGCTTATTTTGTTTCAAATGATCATATTGTTTAAACTCCCTATATATAGGATCCCATACTCAATGTTGGAAGATACATAATTCACTCTCACTCTCTACAAGTGAAAAGAAATTCTCTCTGAGTTATATTCTCTTATTCTCTCTTTGGTTCTTCAAATTCTTCAATATTTTTTTGAGAAGAATAATTATGAAGATACCCTTGTCTGCAAAAGCTATCAAGAAGTAGCGTTCAATCACCTCTAGGGTTTCTAGTTCTTCTGATAGCGATCAAAACAGTTTTAATGGGCTACAACTTTGGTGATATTATTCTTTGGATATTTTATTATTCACATGTAATATTTGAGATATAATTACATGTGCTTTTAGTATGATATTGTTGAGAAAAGTATTATGAAATATTGTTTTGATGTCCTTTCTATAAACTCTCTAAAGGAACTTTGGAAATTTGATCCTAAAATTTGCAGTTAATTCTTGGATCAGTGGATTATGCGCTATCCAAGGAAGTTTGAGGACAGTCAGAGTGGACAAGCACTCGACATTGATGTAGTGTCTGATATGTAGTGTTGACTTTGGTGTTTGATGCAAAGTTGTAAAACAAAAAGCTTTGTAGATAGTTGACATATAAGCATAGATATATCAAATTTATACTAAAAAAGTTGTTTGGCTCGGCTAATCAGAAAGCCCAAATCAAGTGACTTAGATCATCATTTTCACCCAGCTGGGTTTCCATATAAATATCTAATGTTGTGTGCTTGATTGCTTGGTTGGTTTTGTTGTGCTAAAGTTTATTCTGTAAAAGATTTTAAACTTCCATCAATACACGATTCACCCCCCTCTAGTGTTATCTCAATCCTCAGGATACACTATCCTCCCTTATTGATTGAATATGTTGTGCTTTAGTATATTCTACAAAAAATTTAATCTACCAACATTACCCCCTAGTGATATCGCTCTGCCAAGGAACTCAAAAGTGGTATCAGAGCAGGTTCCATACTACAAAGTAAAACATCGATATCACATATGGCAACTTCAACAAGCAACAATTAACTAGCAGTCGTCATTGAAGGGAGATGAATAGCCTTGCACATTACTTTAGCATACGAAATACAAATCCAATCTGGATAAATAACAAAAAAATCAAAGGCAAAACTACATGGTAACTGAAATAATTTTCAAACCTTTTCACCATCCACGGATGAGGGAAAATACCTTTGAGATGTAAATGCAATCCTTACCCTTCAATAGATGACCTATTGGCTTGAGTTTAATCCCATGAAGCAACACCTATGAGCTTGGAGATGACCTATGTACGTTAGTTGAACTAGAGAAATGGTTCTCTCTTCTTCTTGTCCATGTCCAACATGATCTTTAGAGAGAATCTGGATTATGTCTTACCAAATCTGCCTTCTTCTTCGCGAACCCGAGGTACCGAAATGGATGATCCTGCTGACGAGATCAAGCATCCCAATGCCTAGGAGAAGAGGTGAGGGTCGATGATCATATAGAAGAGGGAGACATGGTGGACTACCATGGGATTTATCATATGGTATATCTAAAAGAAACTCTTAATTCTCAAGACTTGAAAATAAATGTTTTTAAAAGAGCACCCATGCTTCTTTTTTTTAGGCTAACAGACAACCAAGATGGCAATCTTGTTCCTTGGATCGAATGATTATGATTCCTTCTTATTTCAATTAGAATAATAAATATAATAATACAACACTATCATCAACAAATAAAGAAATATAGAGAGAGGAATGATGGACATCCACCATGGAGTCATATTCCATGTGGACTCCCCGTGGAAGTTGTTGGAAAAAAAACTTCCATTCTCTATTATCTTTATTTAGTTTTAATCTTATTTGAAATAGAATTAGTTGTCAACTATTTATCAAAGTAATTTACAATTGTTTTGTGGCAATTAATAAATAACCCTCTAAGGAATTGAATCAAGTTCTTTAGCTCACAATTAATTATAAATCCAATTTACATCTATAAATGATTAATTTGAATCATATTCATATAATGATTAAGTGGATCTGATTCATATACAGGTCCCTTATTTAAATATGAATAAAATCCACATTGTGAGTAATTAATGTGAATCGATATTTACATTAATCACGTATAAATTTATATGTGAATCAATAATATTTGCATATCAAATGTAAATTTAGTTTACATTTGTCAATGTTTATTGTGAATCCAAGTTATATTAACATTGATTGTGTGAATCATATTTATATGCAAGTCCTTTCAATTTAATGTGAGTCAAATTCACATATTTGATTATTATGATATAACATTCATATTAATTAATGTATCCACATGTGTAAGTCATATTCACACATTATTATTGATCAACACTAATCGACATTAATTTTGGTCGATCTCTTAGTGTATAAATTCTAATCCAATTAGGATTTGTGTGCAACATCCGTGGATACTTGGAGATAAGGTAAGAAAGATTATAGAGACTATGTGTAATGACTTGATTTTGATATTATATCTCTTATCGGGCTCCATACCACTTAGACTTATGCGATTGGATCGGATAACTAAATCTAAATCTTTTTATTTACTTCGATGTAACCATAACAATTATCCAACTCTTTGGACTAAGATTTTGATTTCGAATCAATTCATGTTTTATTACTCCCTCGATATGTAAGCTTTATGTTGTACAATCATATAAGATTGCATCACCCTCGAGTATTCCCAATACTTGTACATCCTACACATTGGAAGAACATGATTAAAATCGAAGTCAAAACTTTATTTGATTGCCTTCTTCAAGGTTTGTCAGTAAGTTTCTCATTCGATCATTGGATGCTAGTAGCGATCTTATGCTTTCCAAAAGCATATATTGTACTTTCGAATTCTTGTCTTATTTCATAAACAAGATGAACATTGTGAGCTCATGTCTTCCAGCTCCATGAGCCTATATAATTTTCTTCTAGAGACCATACATCTCATATGTCCTCACATGTATAACGACAAATCCTCCAGGAGAACCGCATGCCTGATGCGGGAGATGCTCATGATTAAAGCCCATGGGGATTGCACCAAATTGGTTATGCCTTGCATGGGGATGCTTGCTCATGAGGAGAGCAAGTCGCATGGGTTTGCCCTAGCTTAGTGATTGACCAGTTTGCATGGGGAGCTCTCGCTTAGGGAAGCTCAATTATGGGGAGAACAATGGGGGAAGAAATGCACGATGGGCGTATGATGCACGTTCGCAGGAGATGTTACAGGGAAACAACACATATAAGCCCCTCTGAACCTTGATCATATCATAAGAACTGAACACCACCTCAATGAGGCTATGATACTATGTAGAAATCAAATTGAAATCTGTATGAGGAAGAAGTGATTTGTGTCAAAAGTTGTACGGATAGGGAAAAAGCATCGTGTCACACAAAACCTAATCTGCCTTATAAGAGATTAGGGCACTCTTCACTCCAAATTAGTTTAATTGTGAAGGGATGGGTACAATACATAAAGAGATGGTAAATGATAGCTGATCTAAACATTTGTTTATCCAAAAGTGAAATTCAACATTTCTCATTTACTTACTCCCACCTTTTCGAGGATAACTTTGAATACGTACACTACTAAAACTAAAATAATGTTGATGGACTTTCCGTAATGATTATCATTAACTATTATTGATACATAGATCATTCTAGGTGTAGAAGCTCCAACAGAGAGTGGCCAAGCATCAAGCATGGAAGGACATATCGATATCGGTATCGATATCGGTACCATGTCGATACGATATATCGTCGATATATCGACGATATATCGACGCCATATCGCCGACATCGAACCGAGATTGTGAATAAAATGGCCTTGGAAGGCCAAATATCGACCATTCGGCGATGTATCGGTGGCCTGTCGATACCGATATATCGCCGATATATCGGGATACGGCCTTCATCAAGATGTGATTAGGAGCTACATGAGTCCTCCAGTGAAGTTGAGACATTCATCTATTGCATGGAGCTGGGTTTCATTGTTATTAAGTCAAGAAGCCGTGCATTAAGTAGGCATTTTATCTACACGTCAAATTTCATATTTCATCATAAATTTCGCAATGCCCAATACATCTTGTTTAGCTTTGAGCTTCAATCGGGATCATCTAAATGTTGACGGGTTAATCTGATTGAGTGAGCTTTAGAACTTGACCAAGGAACTTGATCAATTAATCCTTAAGCCTAGATGCCTCAACTAGGATAGATTCAGGGTCCAACTAAGTCTATCTAAAACCAAATCTACTCATTGTCAGAGATCTACTACATGTTTATTGTTGAGATATTTGTATCTCTTCATATTTATTTCTCATTTCTATTTTCTTCATGTACCTCTCATGTAATTAACATAGGACTTTTCTCCTATATAAGAGAGCCCTAAGGTCTCTTCAATGATATACAATTCTTTTCTCCCAACCTGGTATCCGAGTAATGTTCCCAGACCGAGGTTCCCATATCCCACCAACCCTAACCCTACACACCCCCCTCTCCAAGCCGGCAACTGCCCTCCGCACCGCCGGCAGCTGCCCCTCCCCACCGCCGGCAGCCGCCCCCACCCCTAGCAGGCTGCCGCCTCCCTACCAGCAGGCCACTGCTCTGTAGGCTGCCTAATCCCACTGAAATAGCCTCCCCTGTCGCTAGCTCCATCCTCCTCGCGGCTCTGCTGCCAGCCACCGCTTTGTGGGCTGTTCCACATTATGTGGGTTGCAGTTCGGCCGTTTCTACAGGCCTATACGGTCTGATTTTGTCCGATTTTCATGATTTACATATAAATCACGTCAACCGGCCTTAGACTACAACAAGTATTGAAGAGGATGATTGTATGAGTATACACGTACAACCACTCCCATATGATTGTGTAGACTCGCTCAAAGTAGTCTACTCCTTAGTTTTATTTCAGATTGTCACCGTTCTTTTTACCATGTTAGATAACAAGGGTGGTGTTTTTTCATTGTTCGATGCCTTCAAAAGATGGGCTTCCATCATGAAGATGGATGGGACCAACTATGACTTGTGATCCATGCAGTTTCGCACCCTTATGCAGTGCCATAACAAGGAACACATTCTGACATATTCAGAGCTGACGGACAAGACTAGGGCTAATGCTTCTTGGAAGCAAGATGATGCTTATGCATTGATTTGGCTCTCTGGGTCGCTCACCACGGAGATGGCCAACGGCATCATCAATCAACCACATAGCCATGGCTATGTGGTACATCTTAGCAAACACATATAGGCAGGCCGAGAATGAGAGCAAGATTCTATGATTGCAGTATGACATCTATTCGACCAAGCAGAATGGTCGACCTCTTCATTGCCACTTCTCCCATCTTCGAGGCATGTTTGAGTGTCTGCATAGCTTTATGCCTATTTACTACCAGCACTGAGCAACATTAGGCATACAAAATGCCACGATGACATGAGTCTTTCTGTCATCCCTTGACTCTGAGTACGACGCCACATGTACTCAACTACTTATTGGAAAGATGATACCTCCAATGGAGGAGGTCTATAAGAGGATGAGCAGGATCACTACTTCATCTACTACCATGGCCCAGACTCCCTCTGCTATGTCAGCTTCTCGTGACAGAGGGGTACTTCACAGTTTCACGGACATGGATTCCATGGTCGAGGAGGAGGACGTTAGCGTGACCCATGCTCGCATTGCCACCATCTAGGTCATTCGGAGGAGACATGCTATCTAAAGCATGGGTATCTTGCATCTTCCCGTGTAGTTGAGCAGACGAACCCTACTCCAGCTCCTTCTCATAATGTGTGGTTTGATGTTATTGTTTCTAAACTGAGAGAAATGATGACTACTCCTACTACTTCAGTTGTAGGATCTTCAAATGTTGCAGCTACTGCTAGAGCTTCTTCAAGTTCGTCAGCTATTGCTTATGCACTTACCAGTTGTAGCAGTCCAGATTTGACTGATTGGTTCATGCACTCTAGAGCATCTCATCATATGTGTGGTGTTTGAGCACACTTCAGTTCTTATAGGTCTACCCCTCATGGTAGATCAATGGTGATTGCTAATCGGGTTCATCTGCCAATTGTTGGTCAAGGGGAGATTGTCCTAGCTCCCTCGATGTGCCTGCAGAATGTCTTACATGCTTCAGCATTTCAGATGAATCTTTTGTCTATTAGCCAGATTGCAAAAGATTTGCATTGCCATGCCATATTCGATCCATTTTGTCTTGTGTTTCAGGACATACTCACGGACAAGGTGATTGGATGTAGCCGTGAACAGAGAGGACTTTACATACTGGTCCATCCTCAGTGTGTTGGTGCTGCTACTGTTTCTTCTTGATATGTTTCTCATTCCATGTGGCATCTTCGCTTTGGATACCTTCCTCTGCAGAAGTCGCGTCATGTTCTTTCTCAGATATCTACTCGTACTACCTTGGAGTATGAGGCGTGTCAGGTTGGGAAGCACCATCATTCTTCTTTTTCGAGTCGTCGGAGTCGTCACAGTAGTCAGTCGTTAGAGTTGTTTCATTTTGATATCTGTGGTCCTAGTCGTGTTCCCAATCATCAAAAACATAGGTTGTATATGGTTGTTGTGGATGAGTTTTCAAGATTATCTTGGGTGTTCTTGTTGAAGAATAAGTCTAGAGCGGGTCCTGTAATTAAATTGTTTCTTATTTAAGTTAAGAACATTTTTTTCTGCTAATGTGAAGTTTATTCGTACTGACAATCCCTTGGAGCTTTCCACTTTACAACTATCTGACTTTCTCAGATCTATTGATATTGTTCATGAGATTTCTTGTGCTTTCACTTCACAACAGAATGGTGTTGTTGAATGCAAACACTGTCATCTTCTGGATGTCACGAGGACTCTTTTTGATTAAGAGTCGAGCTCCTCATTCGTTTTGGGGTGATGCGGTTCTCACTACTTGTTACTTGGTGAAATGCATGCTTTCCACTACCTTGGAGAAAAGGTTCATTTCTTGATTATATTTCTCGAGAAGGACCTATTCTCCCTTACTCCCATGGTCTTTGGGTCTGTGGCATTTATCCACAATTTCACTCCTGGTCGTGACAAGCTCTCTCCAAAAGCTGTCAAATGTGTGTTCGTTGGCTATTCTCGTACCCAAAAAGGATATAAATGTTTTGATCAGATAGGGAGAAAGTCTTATGTGAGTACTGATGTCACATTTTTGAGTCTATTATGTATTTTCTCCTTCAGGTGACATGTTGTCTAACTCTGACATTGGAGAGGATGTCCTTGTTCCACCACCTCTGTTATCTCCACCAACAACACCCCATGTTGAGTCTCAGTCATTACCACCTCCACCTCCTCGACCACCTCTACCTTCGTCTACCCTTACTCACTTCCTGCCACGGTTTTACATTCGCATGTCCTCTACTCACCACTCTGCTCATGTTCCTTTCCCGTCATCCAATACGCCTCAGGTATGTACTGAACACATTGTTTCTACTGATGACACTGATAATATGTTTGTACCATAGGATACTGTACAGGAGGAGATGGTACTAGAGAACAGAGAGGCCGATGATCTTGATGTCCTTATTGCCTTAGGAAGTCGCGTCGTAACTGTGTCACTTATCCTCTTGTTGCTCATGTTTCCTTCGATCATCTTTCAGAGGAGTACATGAGGTTTGTCATGGGACTATCTGTTGTTACTATCCCACGAACATACCTGAAGGCCGTACAAGATAGTAGTTGGCGACTTGCCATATAGGAGGAGATGATCGCTTTGCAGTCTCGTGGTACCTGGAGTGTTATTTCTACTACTCCAAGCACCTATATTGTGGGGTGCAAATTCATCTTTATGGTGAAGCAACGGGCAAATGGTAGTGTAGATCGCTACAAGGCAAGACTTGTAGCACGAGGGTTCACCTGAACTTATGGGGTGGACTATCAGGATACCTTTTCAAGTGGCCAGTCATTCGATATTGTGCATTCTTGAATCGGTTGTTGTATCTCGGGATTGGCCTCTTTGCCAACTTGATATGAGTAATGTCTTTCTATATGGATATCTACAGGAGGAGGTACATATGCCACAACCACTAGGGTTTGCTGCTGAAGGGGAGTCTCAGAAGGTGTGCATGCTCCACAAGGTGATTTACGGCCTGAAACAGAGTCCGAGAACTTGGTACCAGAAGCTATCAGAGTTGATAGAGCACCATGGGCTTGCGCGATCCACTACAGGTCATTCTTTTTTTGTTCAGAGGACACAGAGAGGTATAATTTGCCATTCTGATTTATATTGATGATATTATTGTCACTGTTGATGATGAGCAAGGCATTCATGCTACGAAAAAGTTCCTAGGTCAGTAGTTTGTGACTAAAGATCTTGGTAGTCTTCATTACTTTCTTGGACTAGAGTTTACTAGGAACCATAGTGGTCTTGTGATGACCAATAGGAAGTTTGTGACTGATCTACTATATACAAGGATGACAGGGTGCAAGCCTGCTACTACCCATATGGATCCGAGCATGAGATTATATGATGGTGACACTGAGGATATAGACAAGAGGAGATAAAGGGAGCTTGTTGGTAAACTCCTCTATGCTACTATCATCAGGTCATATATATCCTTTGTTGTAAGCAAGATGAGACAGTTTATGGAGCAACCCAGGAAGGTTCATATGGATGATGTTTATATGACTTTGAGATATTTGAAGAATTCACCAGGTACCGGTCTTCTATTCAGTAGAGGTACATCTCTTGAGGTGACAGCTTGTGCAGATGCAAATTATGCATGATGCCCTAGGACAGGAAGTATACTTTTGGCTTTGCTATTTTGTTGGGATCTCACTTGTGTCATGGAAAAGAAAGAAGCAAACAATGGTTGCTAGATCCAGTGCAGAGTCTGAGTACAGAGCCATGGCTCAGGGGAGCACAAGATGATGTGGGTTAGATCCGTCTTGACTGATCTTGCTGTTGAGGTATCTCTTCCCATGCAACTTTTATGTGACAATCAAGTAGCTTTGTTTATTGTCGATAATCTCGCTTTCCATGAACGCACCAAGCATATAGAGGTGGATTTCCAATATACCAGAGACATGATCCAAAAGGGTCTTATATCCACCTCCCATGCTCCTACTGGAGATCAGACTGCTGATATATTCACCAAAGCCCTTGCTAGAGGTCCATTTCAAAGATGGTGTTCCAAGCTGAGCATGATAGACATACATGCTGCATCTTGAGAGGGAGTGTTGAGATATTTTTATCTCTTCATACTTATTTCTCATTTCTATTTTCTTCATGTACCTTTCATGTAATTAACTTAGGGCTTTTCTCCTATATAAGAGAAGCCTAGAGTCTCTTCAATGGTATGCAATTCTTTTCTCCCAACATTTATTTCCTCTTAATCGTCAAAGCTACTTAATTCATCTTCAAGCATCAAACATTGTAGATATATAGTGCTAGACTGGACGTTCCTTTTCTGATAACCAATCAAAGGTTAAATACATGCAAAGCATTGAATGATCAAACCTTGCCTCTAGCTCCATCAGTTGAGATGAAGCTTCATTCAATCACCTGAGAAGATAGAGATTTTCACCAAGGCCCCTAGGTTTCCTATAATTTATACTTGTAATACTTTTAATATTTTTAATTGAGAAAATTAAAGTAAAGTAAGAAAATGCAGAACAAATAAAAATATTATGAAATCAAAATGAAAATAATTAGATGAATCTTGAATCCAGATCTTAAACTATTTGTCGTAATAATAACACAAAAATTTGACAAGCTAGAGTCATCACAACATGCAATAATCTCAATTTCAAATTAAATCAAATAAATAACCAAAAGGAAGACCATTTTTTTAAAATAAACTATGATTTATTGAATCTGATAAGAAGCTAAATAATCAATTAAACAAGTAAACAATAAATGTATAAAATTAATGTAATAAATAAGCCGTGCATATTAATTAAATAAAAATATGAGACCGATTACAAGAATTAGCTCAGAAATAAAATATAAAAGAATAAATTGAGAAATTGAACTAAAAAATTGAAAAAATAGAGGATATATAGATGATATCATGCAAAATGAAAGCTGTGAACACAATTCAAGGTCAAAACTATAGTCAACAACCAAATAGTGTTTTGATTGACTAGCGGAGATGGATCTAACCTTGAAGGAGGTGGTGGGTGTTGTTTATGGGCACACTGGACCAGAAAGGGGAGGGTTTATTTGGGTCAGGAATCTCAACATTGTTTCATAGAAGCAAAAAAAGACCCATTGGAAATAAAGAGGGTAGAAATTTAATGAACTTTAGGTGAGGCAACGTGAAGGTTATTGCGAGTAGTGGAATCAAACACGCATCAACCAAATAAGAAAATACATGTGCGCACAGATTTATGAGGTTCACTATTATTTGGGCTACGTTCTCGAGTGGCAGCGATCAATTTCATTATATGCGGAGAATAGAAATTACAGTGGATGGGCTTAACGACGTCGAGCGGAGCACCGTGGCTACGGCTATGGAGTGCCCCTTGGGGAACCTTCCGGTTCACTACTTGGGCTTACCTTTGTGACGGGGAAGCTGAAGAAGGCTGACTGGGATGACGTCATTTAGAGGATGGAGCGTAGATTGGCGGTCTGGAAAGCGGTTACTTTGTCTAGAGGTGGAAAGCTTGTTCTATTGAAGCATGTGCTCTCTGCAATACCTATCTTTTTCTTTTCCACTAGATTGTTACCGGTGGGGGTTAGAAGGAAAATTGAATCCTTGATGAGGAGGTTCTTCTGGTCAGATGGGAGGCAACATGGTCCCGAGATGCATTTGGTCAACTGGGAGGAGATGACAAGGAGCCGCGAGGACTGACGAGTCCGTAAATCGCTGCTTTAAAAAGTTGTTTTTATATTATTCGTGTTAAAAGAATAATGTCGTTCATTGTAGGCGGCGATCGGAATCGGTCAAGAAATAACCACAAAAATTATTCAATTTCAATCGAGTGGTTTTATGTTTATTTTACTTGGGCAAGTCCCAAGGTCGATCACAAGGAGGCAAAAGAACAACCTAGAGTTGTGTTTATCAAGGTTCGTACACGGTTTTCGAGGCGGTCTTTTTTTGGAATTTTCAATGCAAATAAGGGATGTAAAATGCAATTTCGGCCAATTTTAGGGACTAAAATGTAAATTATGATCAAACAATGTCCAAAAAATATGAAACTTGGCCACAATGCAAAATATGATGAGATGAACGTACTATATTTTTTTTTGGAATTTTTGGATGCAAAATGAATTTTTTATGAATTTTTGAATACAAACAGAATGAATTTCAATATTTAATTATGATAAATACTAAACCTACTTCTTTTCGAGGGTCAAAATTATCTAAGATCTATCTCTAGGTGATTGATCTTAGAAAAATCCTAAATCTCAAAAATGTGAGATCTAGTACCTATTAAAAATTAAATAGTGAAATGTGCAAAATGATTTTTACAGGACAGACGATGCATGCGAATGCAAATTTTTTGGGCACAATGTCAAGCACAATTAACTCTACAAAATATGATTTTTCGGGGATTTTTAGAGCATTGGTTAATCAATTACAAATTTAAGAGCAAGAAATGGGTAAAATTTACAAATTATCACAAAAACAATTAATTATTAATTATCCATCAATCACATAAATATCCACGATATGTCAACATGTAGAAAATTAAGGGAAGAACAACATGCCAATTTTTGATAGATAAAATAATGGAAAGAAGAGTTTCAAAATCACAGGGGAACACAGGGGTGTAACTGCAAATATAATAAATAAAATAAATAAAGAAATATGCAGTGGGACTGGTTTGTAATTACCACTTCTATGGAGGGTGTTTCTGCAATTTCTCCAGAAGGTCACATGCGTTGCACGTGACCTCGTGCTGGCTTGGACTGTGGCGCAAATATGGAGAAGCTCCGGATGGACTTTTGTAATTTGCCCAAGGGGCACGTGCGCTGCACGCGACCCCCCTGGGCTGATGTTAGCCTGACGTCATTCCCCGACACGTGCCTCGCACGTGAGGCGGGGGCCTCGGGTTAGGACCCTGTGGCTGAAGCGGCGGAGGGGTTGGTGGAGCAGGGTTGCTCCTGGCGATGTCGTGGCAAATGGGGATGCCGGCCGTGCTCCTGTGGATGTAGATCGACAACGAGGTGTGCGGTCCCTTTGCGGTAGTCGATGAAGTTGGAGAGGGAGCGTCAAGCTCATGGCGAGGCGAAGTGGTGGCCGAACCTCCTGGTATTTGTCGATGAAGCGTGATGCTCGAGAGGAGGAGCAGCACCTGAAGGTGAGACCGACTGGAAGCTCCTGGCGATGGAGTTGAGGTGACGTCGATAGCGTAGTCGGTGGAGGCGGCTGAGTCATTGAAGTTTGTCGATGAAGCACGCGAAGGCGGAGGAGGAGTGTCTGAGGTCGGTGACGTTCCTTGGAGGCGATGGAGCGTTGATGGTCGTCGGCGTGCAGTTGTTGGTGAAGCGGAGGAGAACGAAGGAGTTGATGAAGGTTGCGGCGGAGTTGATTGCGCGGTGGAGAAGAAAGCGGAGCTCCAAGCGGAGAGAAGCTCGGAGGAGGAGTTTGCGTGGGAGTGACGGCGAAGAGATAGAGAGGGAGAGAGAGATAACCTGAAGAAGAGTAGGGCTCGACGGCCAGTTGCTGGAGCAAGAGCAGCAGCGGAGGAGCTTTGCTGCGACGAGGATGAATGCCTCGGATCACGCCGATGAGGGAGTACGTTCACGGGCTGTCACCACCGGAGAAGGAAAACTCGACGAGGGATCGGCGGATGGTTGTCGATGCTGTCGGCGGTGCCTTTAAATAGGAAAGAGGGTCTGGCGATGGAGGTGAGGCTCGCGGAGGAGGTGGTTGACAGCGAGGGATTAGGCGGAGGTTACGGAGGAGGTGGTTGGCGAGGTCAAAGGGCGGCGGTCGGTTGCGAGGATAACAGAGGAGGGGCAGCGACCAATTTGGGACATGAGACGGGAGGTGGGAGATGACCTACAGGCAGTTCGATCGGCCGAGATCGAACGGCCTCTAATGCGCCACGTGGCGAAGGGTTAAGGAGAAGGGTGTGCTGCACGTGCTTGGCACGTGCCTGGGGGCACGTGCAACGCACGTGCGTGGATTTTTAATTAATTTTTTTTAAAAATTAAATACGAATTAAAAATGCCAAAAAATGCTAAAACGTGGCGGCACCAGGTGCTGCCACGTGTCAGCACCAGAAAATTCGAAGATAAAATATTTTGTAAAATCAGAAAGAAATAGTAAACGACCTCGGATCGAAAAAGTTCCTTCACGAAAAATGCTCGTCTCGATGAGATCTACAACTTTCATGAAGACATCAAAGCCAAAATCGATAAAATGCATGAAGTGATATTTTTGAGGTATCCCATGTATATAGAATACCTTGATTTTTGGGTTTTATAATTTTTTGTCATTTTTAAATCAGATAAAAATTCGGAAAAAATATGGAGAACTCAAAGATAAATAAAGACACCTAAATCTATTTTTTTGGATTTTTATTAATTAAGAAAATATGTACATAAAATATCAGATCAAAAACCGCTAAAATACACAATGTACAAAAGAGGCCCAAAATCCAACTTTCACATATGAGCTCCGATTCACTTGAACTTGGTCTTGTTTTGAAGGTAATTGAATGTACATTAGTTCAAAAGTGAGTAGGATTAAATCGGACACTGGATGGGGAAGATATGTGGCTTTTAATCCGAAAAATCCTGAAACTAGGGTTTGGGTTTTTGGTCCACTTATTTGGGCTAGTGATTTTTTGTATTTTTTTATTCTTGTTAGTGATATGTACACATGGGAGGTGGTTTTGTGTCATTCGGAGTTAGCATGAAGGAGTTAAAAATCCGGGAAGTTAGGCTATTTACAGGTTAAATTTGGCTTGGATTTGGCTTCTTATTTTGTGCAAAAATTATGGATAAAATGCCATTCTTATGAAAACATGCATGAATGCTAATTATGCGGAATAGATGCAGATATGCTGTTGATTTTGAGGGAATTAAGCTTAATAAATGAGATTTAGAGTGATGAATCCGAGATTCATCATCCCCCTATACTTAAACCATGCTCGTCCCTGAGCATCAAAAAGAAATGCTATGAGGTGAAATGAGATTGGGTTCCATACCAAGACCATGAGCTGAAGGTGAAAGTGAAATAAACTCGACCTTTGGATTATTTGTGTGTCGGAACTTCGATGACACTTAAAATTTTAAAATCAACAACCCTCAAGGTCTACACATCATTGTCACAGTTTCGGCTCAGAAGTCATCTTAGATCAATCCTCTTCCCAAAGTATACCCTATGAATATTGAATAACCGACTCATGTGTGTGAAGGGTTTTAGCTCTTCCCATCCAGAATGCCGGACTACCATGCTCCTCTCCTCTCCAGTAACTCGTCCTCGGGGAGTCAGGTATTTCCTTCTAAGGTCTGTCGTGTTGTGTTCACAATCGAAATGGGGGAGAAGTTAGAAGAATGGGAAAAGAACTGGAGGGTGGCCAGTGTAGTCACCTCTCCTTGTGAAGATGGCCAGTGTAGCTGAGTCTCCACTAAGATCTGCAGGTTTCTTGAAGCTTGGACCTTTTTGGTCAGATTTTATTTGGTAGAATGCTTCTTTTGTATTTGGAATTTTTGGTGGTTCTGCTTGGATCTTGTTTTGTCCCTATGGATATATAATCTTTTTATTGCGTACATTTTTTGGGGTCTTGGAAAAAAATTGTGCCCAGTCGTCCATCCCTTTTTCGAAGCTTTATTTCAACCCGTACTCCAGTCTTTAGATTTCCACGCTACCGGAAAAGAGGTTCACATAGTCTTCCAACATCTCGTCTGAGTTGAGCTAAGTGCATAGTGCGAGAGTACAAATTAATTCCCTATTCCAGAGTTTTACCCAGAATGAAGAAATCAGGTTAGACACTAAGAGTCAAACGCTGCACATTTTTTTTGAATAAAAGCACGGGGGAGCCCTCCCGAGACGGGAGTCACCACACCAAAGCATTCATTAATAAAGTATAGAGTACATCAGTTTGATAACCAGAAATTGTACAAAACATTACAGTGGGCTACAACATTCTCAGAGTAAAACCGCTGCCCCTTGAAGATTGTATCATTCCTACCAAGTCAAATAGCCCACAGTGCGGCAAAAGGCTTGGAGACATCATCGGAAGACCCATGGCCGACCCGACGAATCGACTGCCAAAACTGATCAGCATCAAAGGCCCGGACCCACGTGAGCCCCAATGACCCCCAAACATCTGCGGAAGACCTGCAACCAAAGAAGATGTGGTCCACATCCTCCAACTCGTCCTCGCATCTGTTACACTTTAGATCCGTCCCACCCAGCAGTCTGCCTCTTCTCACTTTGTCACAAATACGACCTCTCCTCATACACCAAAGGAAGACCTTAACCCGCGTAGGAATCTTAGCTGCCCAAATCATCTTCACGTCAGCACACAACTCTTCATCACGCTCCACCAAAGCCGCAGTCACCTTCCGATATGCCGCCTTCACCGAGAACCTACCACCAGACCACTCAAAACGGTCCGGGTCCCCCGACAGCTCCCCGGCAGGTGGAATCTCAGACAACATCCTCAAAAACTCCTCCAACCTCTGATCCGAGAGATCCAATGAACCTCGGCGCCCACGTCCCAGCATCGACGACCTCCGCCACCCGCGCACCCCTATCCACGGCCAACGCCACCAACCGAGGGAAGCGGGAGGCCAACGCCCCATCCCCCGTCCACTCATCTAGCCAAAAACGGAACCGGAGCCCATCCCCCAAAATCGGCCTAAGAAGTGGCCGCAACTCTGGAAGAACGGCACGGATCCCACTCCACAAGGAAGACTCATGATGCTTCCTCTCTGCCACCAACTCCCCAGCAACACCATAAATCTTTCTCAGCAGTTGCAAGACCGACGAATCGGACGAACCCCAAATGCGCACCACCCACTTGGCTAACAGAGCTTTGTTCATAGATTCCACGTCCCTAACTCCAAGGCCCCCCTCTGCAACAGGACCAACCTGGTCCTTCCAAGCCACCAGGTGCAATCCCCTCTTTGCCTGCCTACCATCAGACCAGAAAAAGGATCTCATCAAGGTCTCAATCCTCCTTCTAATACCAACAGGCATTAATCTCGTGGAAAAGGAAAAAGTCGGGATGGCCGAAAAAACATGCTTCAACAATGTAAGCTTCCCACCCTTGGACAGAGTGACAGCCTTCCAGCCGCTCCTCCATTCTGCGCAGCATACAATCCCAGTCGGACTTCCTCAGCCTGCCCTCAACCAGAGGCAATCCCAAATAGGTAATCGACAGTCTCCCCAATGGGCATCCTGCCCACTCTGCCAGCCTGAAGCTCTCCTCACCACCCAAACCCATTGGAACAAGGACCGACTTCTGCCTGTTAATCTGCAACCCAGAGAGGCACCCAAAAACATCCACCAACACAGCTGCATTATGGTTCTGCTCCTCCGTCCCTCCCAGGAATATCAGCGTGTCATCCGCATATTGCAACACTGGGACTGAGATGTCCCCTATTCGGAAGCCCTCGCACCAGTTTTCTTCCACAGCCCACTCAAACAAAACCGCAAGACAATCTGCAACCAAAACAAAAAGCAGGGGAGCGAGGGGGCAGCCCTGACGCACCCCCCTTTGGGGTTGGAACCATCCACCCTCAGGCCTCCCATTTACCAGCACCGAGCATGAGCTAGTGGTGATGCATCTCTTAACCCAAGCAATCCAACCTTCCGGAAAACCCCTTTTCTGCAGAGTTAACCAAAGGAATCTCCAACTGACACAGTCATAAGCCTTAGCGTAGTCAATCTTCCAAACTGCCCCTTTTTTTGAGACCTCTTCCACTCACGACAAATCTCTGAAGCGGTCACGATTCCATCTGCCATGGACCGACCCGGAATGAAGGCAGATTGGGCCGGTAAAACCACAGAGGATAGAACCCCTCTAAGCCTGCTCGCCAACACCTTGGCGACAATAAGATAAATGCCATTGGAGATAGATATCGGCATGTACTCCTGTAGAAAGATATGAAGAAGCCATCCGGACTCAGAGAACCGTCCGCATTCAGCTCCCAAACCGCCCTGCGCACCTCAGCCTCCGTGAAATCGGCCACGAACGAATCAGCCTGGGCACCACTCAAGGACCTCACCCCCAGATCGGACCAACCCCAGCCATCTTCCACCAGCACCCTCCTCGAGGCACACACAAAATGACCCCGCAAGGCGATCCCAATCTCCCTTTCGCCGCAAACTCTTTGCCCCCTACCTCCATCTCATGCAAGAAGCTCCTTCTCCTCCTTCCAGAAGCCACAGAATGAAAGAACCGCGTGTTGGCGTCCCCTTCCCTTAGTCACTTTTGCCTGGCCCTCTGCTGCCAATGAACCTCCTCTTTCCTGTCCTCCCGAAGCACAGTCTCAAGCCATGCTGCCCTTTCCTCCACCTCCCCTGGAGGCAGGCCCCGATCATCATCAAGCCCGTCTAACCTGCTGATCCCAGCCTCTGCCTCTGCCCTGACGGCCCGTCGCCTCCTGGCGACATCCTTCCCATAACTCAACAGCAACCGCCTCAGTGACTCGAGCTTGGCCGCAAACCTCGATACTGCCGAGCCAGCCCAACGGTTCCGCACCACCAACGGGCTGGCCTCCCTCACGCTTACAACCTCAGCATCTTCCCCCGATGCCAGAGATGCCCTTAGAGCAGCCCTTGCCTCCTTCTCAGCCCTCCTCCTCTCCCCTCTCCCCCTTTCATACGCCACACCAAAACGCCGCGGCAAATCCCTGCCCAAAAGCTGCAAAGATCCTCCCACCTGCCCCACCCCAACCGGATCGGCCCCACCCCCAGCTGATACCTCCCCACCCAACGCACCCTCAGAAGCACCAACCACCCCAACCACAGCAGCCACCCCTTCCGTCTGAAAAACCCGTCCCCCCGGAACAGTAGCCCTCTCCCCCAAAGATACGTCTACCCGCAGAGAGTTCGCAGCTCCCCCCTCTCCGAAACGGCGCCGAAAGCAACCCCCTCCACACCTCGGGGCAACACCCCCTCCTCAACCTCCTCCACCAGACAAGCAGCCGATGCTGACCGAGCCCCACCCCCCCAGAGGCTCCCTTCCGCCAGCAGACCGTGCCGAAGCCACCAGAAACCAAGGTAAAGAAACAGCCGCCAACCCCGGTAAAACCACCGCCGGAATGGAACCAAACCGAAGACCCTCCCCCGGGGCGCGTGCCACACTCGGAAGCCGCCCTCCCACCGAAAGCCGCCCCTCCTCTGGCCGCCAAGCCCCCACCTTTTCAACAGATCGCTGCTCCACCTCACCATCCACCACCGCCGCCTCGGCCATCGGGACCTCCTTCTTGCGGCACCCAGCAGCCAGAATAGCCGCCCACACATTTTGCAGCCACCAGCTCAAGAAGAAGCCGCCTACCAGCCAGCCGAACTTCCCACCAACCCAACTTCTCGACACCAAACGGCCTCACCCGAAGGAACACCTCCAAAGGCTGCCCGGGCCGACATCCCGAACTCTCGACCGAGACAACCACGAGAACGCCACGCAGCAGCTCTGAAATGCGCTCCCTCGTCCTTATCCCCAACGGAAGCCCCCTGATAATGACCCTCTCCACGCTGCCAGGCCGCACAGCAACATCAGAGTCCCTCGGCCTCCGCCACCTCAACTGCAAGCACCCAGACACCGGCCCATGCAACAACCACCGGCTCTCGCAATCGCGGAGGCCCCTCGCCACCGCCCTCCACGGAGAGAGCCGAGCCACATCGCCCTTAAAAAAAGCTTTGGACACGAGGCCCACATCCGAAGTTGCCAAAAACAGCGCCCCCTCTCCCCACCCTCGCCAACCAGCACATCTGCACCCGCATCCGCCTTCGGGCAGCACCTCCGAGAATGACCGAAACCCCGGCAAGAGAAGCAACGCTCAGGCTCTCGACACGCCTGCACCCAATGATCCAGCCCACCGCACCGAAAACAGCCGCGTCCGAAGGGGGAGACCTTCGGTGGCCCACGCCTACTCCCAGAAGCCGCAAACCTCCCCCTGCGAAGCCCAACCACCAGCTGCCACCCCCGGGACTCATCACAGCCCACGTTGGCACCCTTGCTCGGAAAGCAGCCACTAGACCTTCCCCCCAACATACGTTCCCATCCGCGGACCTGGCAGCCAGGCACGGAAGCTCCGATCGCAGCCAGTGCCGCACTCGTGCCACCACCGGAAGGCCCCACCCCGCAGCTCGCGCAACGCTCCCAGCCAGCCTGCACATCCACGCCAGTAGCAGGAGCGGAGAAGCCCTCATCCCCAACCCCCTCGCTGGCGTCGTGAAACAGATCGGAGAAGCCCCTAGCCCCATCCCCCCCGCCGACGCCCTGAGAGGAGTCGCATCGCCCGATGCTGGAGTCGCTTCGCCCAAAGTAGCCAACACCGCAGGTGAAACCGCGTCGCCTGAACTCGCTTGGAGCGAATGGAGCATCGCGTCGCCCGAAACCGCGCCGCCCGCAATAGGAAACTCGTCGCCCGAAGTCGCGCGGGGCGAAAGGACCGCGTCGCCCGAAGTCGTAGGAAGAATCGCGCCGCCCACAGGAAGTATCGCATCGCCCGAAGACACGTCGCCCGAACCCGCGTTGAGCGATGGAAGAATCGCGGCGCAAACCCTCGTCGCGATGGAGTAGGGTAGCGCGTCGCACCCCCGTTCGCCCTAACATTCAGGGGTACCTCAAACGCTGCACATTGTCATGTGGAACTTAAAGAATTAAGTCAAAAGACATGAAGCTTTTAAAATCTTATTTCTCGGTGAAGTTCCTCTGAAAATTAGGTGGATTAAGGTCAAGTCCAGACCACTCTCGGTTTTTGCTCACAACTCGGTTCAGAACCCAATGACTTTTCACAGATGCTGATGAATGTGATGCTGGATGAAGTGCAGGTGTGTGAAGTGCAGACAATTTTTTTCTTTTCTTTCTTTTTTTTATGCAATTTTTTTTAACAATGCAAAAATGAATAAGAAGCCATTTTCAAAATTTTTTGGGCAAAGTCAGTGTTAGTAGCAAAACTTCTTTCTTTCTTTTTTTTGTTTACCCACCCCGTAAATACATATAGACTTGCGTGAAAGTACGAGATATGGGTAAAATATATACAAAGTATATACAGACCCCCCCTATACTTAGCGAGTGTTGTGTCCTCAGAGCACAAAAAGCGTAATGAAGACATAGCTCGGGCTAAGCGTAAGAGAGTGGAAAATTTATATACACTGGTCTGCCCCCCTATACTTAGACTGTGAAAAGTCTAAGTATAGAAGAAGAGCGCAAAAAGAGGCGGTCGGGATATGTAAATGAGGAGACTATATACAGGTGGGTGTCGGTTCCCCCTATATTTAGGCTTTGGTCAGCCTAAGTATAGAAGAAGGGTGGAGATGGAGCGATCGGGAGGAGTGTGATGAGAGAAAATGGTATATACAAATGGCATCGGTCCCCCCTATACTTAGGCCTTGGCCTAAGTAGAGGAAGAAGCTGTAAAAGGGGATCGATGTGGTCGGGAGGGAGGGCGGGTTTGATCTGATGGATTTCAATGTCCTCGTTCTGCGTAAAATAGATGGCCTCAACTTGAACTGTCTGATCTTTGGGTGATTCAATATATGGCTTCAGCAACTGTCCGTTTACTGCGAAAGGTTGTGCATCCTCTTTGAGTTCGGCAATATCTACACTTCCATTGGTATGAACATCAATGACAATGTATGGCCCTGTCCATTTTGATTTTAATTTCCCATGAAAAATCTTTAACCGGGCATTAAACAACCACACTTTCTGTCCAGGGACAAAGGTCTTGTCTCGAATGTGTCTATCATGCCATCTCTTGACCTTGTCCTTATAAATCACACTGTTGTCATATGCCCGATTTCGGATTTCAATTAGCTCATTCAGATTTAGGTCCCGACATAATTTCCCAAGGTGACAACTCCAATTCAACTTTTTGATTGCCCATTCAGATTTGTGAATCAATTCTGCAGGTAGATGGCATAGCTTGCCGTAGATCATCCTAAAAGGTGAAGTACCGAGTGGGGTCTTATAGGCTGTCCTATAGGTCCATAGAACTTGATCCAATAGCTTCGACCAATTCTTCTTATCTGGACGGACCAACTTCTGAAGAATACCCTTCACCTCTCTATTAAAAACCTCTGTCATGCCATTAGATTGTGGATGATATGGGTTGGCTATTCTATACTCAAATTTGTACTCCTTAGCCAAAGATCTCATCTCCTTGTTCACAAAGTGCCTACCTCCATCAGAAATCAAAACTTTTGGTATTCCGAACCTTGCAATGATATTATCCTTGATAAACTTACAGACGGTTTTGCTATCTGCGATTCGGGTTGGAATAGCCTCTACCCATCTTGATAAATAGTCGACCGCTAACAATATGTACATAAATCCATTGCTATTGGGAAAGGGACCCATAAAATCAATCCCCCATGCATTGAAAACATCACAGAAAATCATTGGTTGCATTGGCATTTCATCTCTATATCCACAGTCCCTCCCATCCTTTGGCAAATCAGGCATGACCGTACAAATTCATTAGCATCTTTAAATAAGGTCTGTCAGTAAAATCCACATTGGAGTACCTTGGGCGCGGTTCTCTTTCCCGAATGGTGTCCTCCAGCCTCGAGAGAATGACAATGTGTGAGGATACTCTGATATTCCTCCTGAGGAATACATCTTCGCCAGACACAATCTGGTCCTTCATAGAAAAGGAAAGGATCGTCCCAATGGTATTTTCTTGAATCTGACTTTGTTCGATCAATCATTCTCTTGGTCCAACCAAAGGGAACCTTCTTGGAGACAAGATAGTTCACTATGTCGGAATACCATGGGGTTGAATCAATGACGCAAACTGATTCGTCTGGAAAAGTCTCCTTGATTGGTCTGGTACCAGGATGATCGTTTTGCTCGATTCGGGAAAGGTGATCAGCAACAACATTCTTTATTACAGATTTATCCTTGATCTCTAAATTAAATTCCTAGATTAACAAGATCCATCTCAAAAGTCATGCCTTGGCATCCTTCTTATCCATGAGATATCTGATTGCCGTGTAATCTGTGAAAATAGTCACCTTGGAGCCCAATATGTATGATCTGATTTTTTCAAGGGCCCAAACAACTGCGAGCATCTCCTTTTCAGTCACTGTGTAATTTCTCTGTGCAGGATCCAACACTTTGCTCGCGTAGTGAATCACATAAGGAATTTCATCTCTTCTTTGTCCAAGTACCGCTCCGACAGCAAAATCCGATGTATCAGTCATGATCTCGAAGGGAAGAGACCAGTCGGGAGCTTGTAATAGCGGCGATTCACAAATTTTCTTCTTCAGAAGCTCGAAGGCCTCTAGACACCTGTGATTTACAATAAACTCGGTGTCTTTGCCTAAGAGCTCAGTCAGTGGCGGGCGATCTTTGAAAAATCAAGGATGAATCTTCGATAAATCCAACATGCCCTAATAAGGACCTCACTGACTTGACGTTGGTTGGTGGTTCAAGTTTCTTGATCACATCCACCTTGGCAGGGTCGATCTCCATCCCCTTTTTGGAGATGACATGCCCCAACACGATACCCTCAGTCACCATAAAGTGACTTTTCTCCCAAGAGAGTACCAAATTAACCTCATTGCATCTCTGAAGGACTCGGTCCAAGTGCGCTAAACATGTATCAAATGAATCACCATGAACCGAGAAGTCATCCATGAAGACTTTGAGGAAATCACCAACCATTTCGGTAAATACTGCAATCATGCACCGTTGAAATGTGCATGGGGCATTACAAAGCCCGAATGGCATGCGCTTGAATGCGTAAGTACTGAAGGGACATGTGAAAGTGGTCTTTTCCTGATCCTCAGGAGCGATAACTACTTGATTGTAGCCTGAGTACCCGTCAAGAAAACAGAAGAATACTTTCCCTGCAAGTCTCTCCAAGATTTGATCGATAAATGGTAGTGGAAAGTAATCTTTCTTGGTCGCAGCATTTAGGCGCCTGTAATCGACACAGACACGCCACGACGTAGGCACTCGGGTCGCGATCTCTACCCCCTCCTCGTTGGTGACCATCTGGATTCCCAATTTCTTCGGGACGACATGAAGGGGGGCCACCCACTTAGAGTCAGAAATGGGGTATATAAATCCTGCTTTGTACCATTTCTCTATCTCTTTCTTAACCACTTCCCGAAGATTGGGGTTTATCTTCTCTGAAATTCACGGGAAGACCTTGCATTATCCTCAACATAAATTTGCTGCGAGCAGAGAGCGGTGTTTATTCCTATGAGATCCGAGACAGTCCAACCGATGGCTTTTCGATTTCGCTCAAGGACTTCGAGTAATCTAGACTCCTGATCCAGTGTTAAGGATGAGCTAATGATCACAGGGAATTTTTCTTTGGGTCCATTGAGAAATGCATACTTCAGCGTAGGAGGTAGTGGTTTCAGCTCTGGCAATTCTGAATCATCAATTAAGTGTGGCTGAATGATTTTTGTGTCTGGCTCAGTGTCGGTTGGCGTGAATCACTGTGTGAGATGCTGACTACCAATTCCGAAGAAAGCTGAGTCGGATCGCTAAAGTAGAATGGTAATTCGGCCAGAGCCGCGTCCGACTCGTCATCGATATTTCTTGATTGTCCCAAAGGTGATGGGACTGACAAATCTGATAGGAATTCTGTGTCATCAAGAGTGTAATAATCTGGGGGTCTAGATATGTTTGGAAATATCTCGCAAACTGCCTTGTGCATTATTTCTTCTTCTGAGGATGTGCTCTCCATCTGTATGTCTGGCACTTGGTCCCACGGCCCAGTGGTTCTGAGGAGATTGCGTTCTGATGTTTCGACATCTTCAGTGGTGGATTCAGAGTCTGGCCTTTGCCACTTTGTTTGTTTCATCTCCAAGTCTACTTCTCCTCCTGGAGAACGGAATTTCATAATGCTAGATCCGTAATCGAATACAGCCTTAGCGGTTCTTAAGAATGGTCTTCCGAGAATGATTTGCGATTCTTTCCAATGGTTCGGAGTCTCCATATCAAGGACAGTGAAGTCCACTTTGTATTATGTACCCTCGATAATGATGATGCCATTCTTCACTTCTCCCTTAGGTCTTTTAGTGGATTTATCAGCAAATTGGAGTAAAGATGATGATTTCTTGAGGGGACCTAACTCCAATCTATAATATAAGGCTAAGGGTAGAAGATTTATGGAAGAACCATTGTCGAGAAGTGTGCTGTAAACGCAATGCCGCCAATACGACTCTCCACATAGTGGGCACCCAGATTCCTTTTCTTTCTTGGCAGATGTTGATTTTTGACACATTTGGTGGTGGCAACTGTTAAAATGTGAGTCTCCACAAATTGACCTGTTCTCTTTGTACGAGTTCTGGTGGGAGTGCATTTTGCCTTCAAATATTTCTGAAAGACTGGATTACTGGCCACATACTGATCAAAGGGCACTTTGACTGTGATATTTTGCTGGCAAAACCTTTCCGTCACTGGGTCATCTTGAATATTTTTCTTTTGTTTTCCCTTCTTAAGAGCATGGAGGAAGGGAATGGAAGTATTTGAAACAGGAGATAGAAGGCCAGAATCATAAATAAGAGCATCTTTATTAGACTTGGAGTTTTTATTACAATCATAAGATTTTTGATAATAATCAAAATCAGGTTGCTGAAAAGATGACAAAGGTATTTTTGCAGCAACTAGAGGTTCAAGGTCGTCTGCAGACTCCATAGATGCTTTCCCTTTCTCTTGTGCTGGGATCTTCAGGCGTCCTTCTTCATCCTCCTCGGAAGCATCCTCCGACTGATCTTCCGAGTCTTCATCGTCCGGTTCCCTAGTCCGGTCAGGTACGGCCACGGTCCTTCCGCTCCTGAGTGACATGGCATGGATATTGTCAAATGAAAGGATCTCATGTTCAGATGTGGAAAAATCTGAATAGTATACCTGGCCATTGTGTTGAGATGATTGAGATTTGTTCAAGCTATTGGGGTTAGCTTGAACTTGGACGGGAATGGTTGTGGCTGGGATAGTCTGCTCATCCTTCCATCGGGATAGACGATTAACATCCACCCGTAGATCATACAACTCATTTCGGAAGCTGCGAATTTCTTCAAGCATTTGTCTCTTGATACCAACCGGTTCTTCTAGAGGGTTGGATGATTGAGCTGATGGTCTGGGAGCTTGGTGTTGCTGACGATATTGCTGAGGTTGGTTCTGGCGATTGTAGGGCTGCTGCTGCTTCGGATGTTGGGAAGATGCAATGTTCTGAGGGTGTTGTGGAGGATGAGGGAATGCGACATTATAGAAAGTGTGTGGACGTTGATAAGGCTGGCGGTCCCCCATACTACCCTGTCGGGTAGTATCCTATGTGTACCAAATGCCGTTTATTTCGAATGTTAGGGGCGGGGCTTCTTTGATTGTTTCGGCCAGTGGGAGTGGCTGCTGAGAAGCTTGGGCATAGGATTGGTCCTGGGTTCATGGTTGTTGTTCTGATCCTGGCTGCTCCTGGACATGATGCACATGGTAGATTGGGACCGTAGGTGCAGTAGGCATCCCCATTTGGGACATCTTTGTAGTGAGCTTTTCCATCTGCTTTTGGAATTGAGAGATCTTGTTGTCGATGTCGCTCATTCTCTTATCCACTATTGTCAATTTATCAGCTATGAAGTGCATGTTTGGAATCAAGTCCTCCGCTATTTCTGCGACCGTCTGCTTCCTGCCTTTGGCTTGAAGGGTGTTCAGGGAATCAGTGTATGCTCTACTGGCAATCTGAGAACGGCTTGTTTCTGCCATCTGCTCCAATATTTTCCAGACGGTCTCAGCTCCACGTGATGTGTAATTCCCTCCGCAGGCAGCACTAACTAACCCTTGAGTTTCGTAGTTGAGGCCAGAGTAGAGTGACTGGACTTGGATGTTGTTGTTCAGGTCATGGCAGGGACATTTCTGTAGTAGGTCCTTAAACCTATCCCACGCCTCACAAAGTGGTTCATTGGGCATCTGAGAGAAACTGGTGATGCGGGTCCTCATTTGATTGGTCCGACTCAAGGGGTAGAATTTCTTCAAAAATGGGTTTTTGAACCTCTCATAAGTATTCACAGTCACCCCCAAGTTCTTTTCCCAGTAGTCTGCTTTCCCTTTCAAGGCGAAAGGTAGTGCAGTGAGACGAATGTAGTCTTGGCTGACTTGTGGGTGCTTCAGATTAGAACATATCAGCTCTAGGTCCCGCAAGAATTCATATGGCTCTTCAGTCGTATAACATGGAATTGAGGTAATTGACTTACAAAATGTGGCTTTAGTTCATAGTGGATCTCTGGTTGTGGTGGCTGCAGATAATTCCACATTCTATATTATCCTGGGTTGTATGAGGCTTCCATTGGCAGTTCTTCCCCAGCATTCAACTGCTCAAGCTGTGCCCTCAGTAACTGCTGTTGCTGCTCAGATGTAGCCAATCTTGCTAGAATCATTTGAATAGCATCGTCATTGGTTTCATCTTCAGGATCTTTCTTGGAAGACATCTTGGGTAGCATCTCTTCTTCTTCACCTTCAAAATATAAGGGGTTCGAGTTAATAGAGTGGAAAGAATTGATGTAACAGTTTTCCTCGATCTGTTTTGGTGAGAAAGAGACAGTGTGGGTCTGTCCTCCCTCTAGGAAGAAGAAGGAATCGTAGGAATAAGGTTCTTGGGAAGGGTTTCCCGGAGGCCAAGCAGGTCCAGAGTAAGAGTCTCTTTGGGCTTTTGAGATTGGAGAGTTTGTGGTAGTGAAAGAAGGGTTCGCGGAGTCCGAACAAGAATTACCACAATCTTCCATTCTCGAGGTCAACAAGAGGTTTGCGGTTTATGGTGTAGGCACAAGTGTGCGGTATTCACTGATTACTTACTTTCTACGCACAAACCAAACACAATACAAAGATTTCTTTCACCAACTCACTCAGTGAAGGCCGTAAGAGTTCGGCGAATTATCTTGTCAGATTTAATTGGTGAGAATTCAAGTCTTGCAAGCTGTTTAAACAGGTTGTTAGGTGCCAATATTTCCTTAAAGGCTGTCCCGAGTTCGTACGACTAGTTGCATCCACTTTCAGCCAGTATAGGTGTAAGTACGGATCGTAAAACGGCTACCCATGTTACTTAAGGACGGAGCCTTGCGCAGTGTCCTTTAAACCACCTACTCTGCTAAGGAAGTCCGGACCGTAAAACGGCTACCCGTATTCCTCACTGAGAAGTAGCTAATCGTTTGTAAAATCAGTAGTCTATATGAAAATCTTGGCTTGGCTCTATCCTAGTGTCCGTCTCTCTCCTCGCTGCAAGATAAAATCAAACAATGTCGGGGTTGCTCTCCCGCAGAAATTCTTGATTTTATGGGTTCTTAAGATCGGCTATATTTAGCAGTCCCAATTTTAATGAGGTGATCACTGAAAAATTAGATGAGCACAAATACACGTCTAGCGTCCAGTGTAATTTTTCTTTAAAATTATGTGACAAAACGAGATGGAGGAGTTCGAGAAAAGCCGATGCACGCAAAAACAATGATGTATGCTCAGTTAGAAGACTTACAGTATCGCTCTCTCACGACTCGACTCGATCTTAGTTTAATTGCGGCTTTACGGATGTTGGTGAAGATGCGTCGGTTTCTTGAAAACCGCTCCACGTACGCCGGGTACCTCGCAAGAAAAATAAGAGAGAAAATGTAAGAGAGTATTTCGAAAGTAATAAAAGACAAGAAAAATAAATGCAGGAAAATAAATGGGATTTACAACGAACAATTCGGGAGTCAGACTACCCGAATGCGGAAAACCGAACAAAAAAATTCAAAACACAAAACTAAGCAGTTTGCCCCCCGGCAACGGCGCCATCTGACGAGTCCGTAAATCGCTGCTTTAAAAAGTTGTTTTTATATTGTTCGTGTTAAAAGGATAATGTCGTTCGTTGAAGGCGGCGATCGAAATCGGTTAAGAAATAACCACAAATATTATTCAATTTCAATCGAGTGGTTTTATGTTTATTTTACTTAGGCAAGTCCTAAGGTCGATCACAAGGAGGCAAAGGAATAACCTAGAGTTGTGTTTATCAAGGTTCGTATACGGTTTTCGATGCGGTCTTTTTTTATATTTTCAATGCAAATAAGGGATGCAAAATGCAATTTCGGCCAATTTTAGGGACTAAAATGTAAATTATGATCAAACAATGTCCAAAAAATATAAAACTTGGCCACAATGCAAAATATGATGAGATGAATGCACTGTATTTTTTTTTTTTTGAATTTTTGGATGCAAAATGGATTTTTTATGAATTTTTGAATGCAAACCGAATGAATTTCAATATTTAATTATGATAAATAGTAAACCTACTTATTTTCGAGGGTCAAAATTATCTAAGATCTATCACTAGGTGATTGATCTCAGAAAAATCCTAAATCTAAAAAATGTGAGATCTAGTACCTATTAAAAATTAAATAGTGAAATGTGCAAAATGATTTTTACAGGGCAGACGATGCATGCAAATGAAACTCTTTTTGGGCACAATGTCAAGTACAATTAACTCTACAAAATTTGATTTTTCGGGGATTTTTAGAACACCGGTTAATCAATAACAAATTTAAGAGCAAGAAATGGGTAAAATTTATAAATTTCCACAAAAATAATTAATTATTAATTATCCATTTATCACAAAAATATTCACTATATGTCAACATTTAGAAAATTAAGTGAAGAACAACATGCCAATTTTTGATAGATAAAATAATGTAAAGAAGAGTTTCAAAATCACAGGGGAACACAGGGGTGTAACTGCAAATATAATAAATAAAATAAATAAAGAAATATGCAGTGGGGTTGGTTTGTAATTACCACTTCTATGGAGGGTGTTTCTGCAATTTCTCCAGAAGGTCACGTGCGCTGCACGTGACCTCGTGCTGGCTTGGACTGTGGCGCAAATATGGAGAAGCTCCGGATGGACTTTTGTAATTTGCCCAAGGGGCACGTGCGCCGCACGCGACTCCCCTGGGCTGATGTTAGCCTGACGTCGTTCCCCCGCCACGTGCCTCGCACGTGAGGCGGGGGCCTCGGGTTAGGACCCGGTGGCTGCAGCGGCGGAGGGGTCGGCGGAGCAGGGTTGCTCCTGGCGATGTCGTGGCAGATGGGGAGGCTGGTCGTGCTCCTGTGGCTGTAGATCGGCGGCGAGGCGTGCGGTCCCTTTGCGGTAGTCGATGAAGTCGAAGAGGGAGTGTCAAGCTCCTGGCGAGGCGAAGTGGTGGCCGAGCCTCCTGGTATTTGTCGATGAAGCGTGATGCTCGTGAGGAGGAGCAACACCTGGAGGTGAGACCGGCTGGAAGCTCCTGGCGATGGAGTTGAGGTGACGTCGGTAGCGTAGTCGGTGGAGGCGGCTGAGTCGTTGAAGTTTGTCGATGAAGCACGCGAAGGCGGAGGAGGAGTGTCTGAGGTCGGTGACGTTCGTTGGAGGTGATGGAGCATTGATGGTCGTCGGTGTGCAGTTGTCGGTGAAGCAGAGGAGAAAGAAGGAGTTGATGAAGGTTGCGGCGGAGTTGTTGCGCGGTGGAGAAGAAAGCGGAGCTTCGAGCGGAGAGAAGCTCGGAGGAGGAGTTTGCGTGGGAGCGACAGCAAAGAGAGAGAGAAATAGAGAGGGGGAGAGAGATAACCTAAAGAAGAGTAGGACTCGACGGCCGGTCGCCGGAGCAAGAGCAGCGGCGGAGGAGCTTTGCTGCGACGAGGACGAATGCCTCGGATCACGCCGATGAGGGAGTACGTTCACGGGTTGTCACCACCGGAGAAGGAAAACTCGACGAGGGATCGACGAATGGTTGCCGATGTTGTCGGCGGTGCCTTTAAATAGGGAAGAGGGTCTGGCGATGGAGGCGAGGCTCGCGGAGGAGGTGGTTGACGACGAGGGATTAGGCGGAGGTTACGGAGGAGGTGGTTGGCGAGGTCAAAGGGCGGCGGTCGGTTGCGAGGATAACGGAGGAGGGGCGGCGTCCGATTTAGGACATGAGGCGGGAGGTGAGAGATGACCTACAAGCCGTTCGATCGGCCGAGATCGAACGGCCTCCAATGCGCCACGTGGCGAAGGGTTAAGGAGAAGGGTGCGCCGCACGTGCTTGGCACGTGCTTGGGGGCACGTGCGACGCACGTGCGTGGCTTTTTAATTATTTTTTTTTAAAATTACAAACGAATTAAAAATGCCAAAAAACGCTAACACGTGGCGGCACCAGGTGCTGCCACGTGTCAGCACCAAAAAATTCGAAGATAAAATATTTTGTAAAATCAGAAAGAAATAGTAAACGACCTCGAATCAAAAAAGTTCCTTAACGAAAAATACTCCTTTCGATGAGATCTACAACTTTCATGAAGACATTAAAGCCAAAATCAATCAAATGCATGAAGTGATATTTTTGGGGTATCCCATGTACGTAGAATACCTTGATTTTTGGGTTTTATAATTTTTTTGTCATTTTTAAATCAGATAAAAATTCGGAAAAATATGAAGAACTCAAAGATAAATAAAGACACCTAAATCTATTTTTTTTGTATTTTTATTAATTAAGAAAATATGTACATAAAATATCAGATCAAAAACTGCTAAAATACACAATGTACAAAAGAGGCCCAAAATCCAACTTTCACATATGAGCTCCGATTCACTTGAACTTGGTCTTGTTTTGAAGGTAATTGAATGTACATTAGTTCAAAAGTGAGTAGGATCAAATCGGACACTGGATGGGGAAGATATGTGGCTTTTAATCCGAAAATTCTGAAACTAGGGTTTGGGTTTTTGGTCCACTTATTTGGGTTAGTGATTTTTTTGTATTTTTCATTTATTCTTGTTAGTGATATGTACACTTGGGAGGTGGTTTTGTGTCATTCGGAGTTAGCATGAAGGAGTTAAAAATCCGGGAAGTTAGGCTATTTACAGGTCAAATTTTGCTTGGATTTTTGGCTTCTTATTTTGTACAGAAATTATGGATAAAATGCCATTCTTATGAAAACATGCATGAATGCTAATTATGCGGAATAAATGCAGATATGATGTTGATTTTGAGGGAATTGAGCTTAATAAATGAGATTTAGAGTGATGAATCCGAGATTCATCAAGGACGGAGGGCTGGGAATTCGTGATGTGGAGTGTATGAACAAGGCGCTCCTCATGAATTGGATTATCAACATTTATGGGGCTTTCAACTTCGCCTGCAGCTAGATTAATGAGGAAAATATATGGGGTCACGAGCCAGTTTGCGACAGATAGAGTTCGCTTTGAATCCCCTCTTTGGGCCGGTATCCGTGAGGTCCTTCCGCAGCTTGGGTCTATGGTTCGACCCAAGGTTGGGGATGGCGATATCTTTCATTTCTGGAGGGATGATTGGACGGGAGAGGGAAATATGGAAGATCGATAACAACGATTGTTTGCGCTAGCGGCCTCGAAGGAGGCTACCCTGGCACAGACATAAAAAACAAGAATGTGGGTGCCGGTGCTTTTGACTGTTCTTTCTGAGCAACGTATGGAGGAATACCTAAGGCTGCAGACGGAGCTACCTCAGACGAGTTTGTTATCCACTTGCAGAGACCATTTTAAATGGTAGGGCATGAACTTCACCGTGAAGAGAGCCTATGAATGGTTCAACATGCGAGCGCATGAGCAGGAACGAGGGCTGAGGGAGGATGTCAAAATTATCTGGGCAGCAAAGATCCCAACCAGAGTTAAGGTATTTCTATGGTGTCTGAGAAGGGGTCGCCTGTTGGACAAGGTGCGTAGAGGGAGATTGTTGAGACAAACGGATATTCGTGACAAATGTGAGGAGATGGAGGAGGATTCCGATCACCTATTTTTTAGGTGCCCGATTTCGGCCTAGGTTTGGAGAGAGGTGGGAATTTCGTGGCTCGAGATGGAGAGACTACCTTTGTTCTGGGCTTCTAGTAGACGGATTGGCAGCGGCTCCACGGACGATGTCTCAAAGCCGTTCGCAGTTCTGTGGGCCATCTGGATGGGACGTAACGAAGTGATATCCAACAACCAGAGATTTTATGGTGAAAATGTGGTCGCTCATTGTACTACACTTTATAATTTATGGTCAACGTGGTAATGTAAACAACACTTTCATATAATATATACCAAGCGGTGACCCCCACGGTGGGGGATCACCCGATCTTCACTAAAAAAAAAAGAAATTACAGAGGATTCTGAAAATCCTTATCACAGGGAGTTTGTATAGTAGACCCAGTACAAACGAATCTCAAAGCAAATGGATCCAATTACCCTAATAGAAAAGAAACAGTTCATACAATTTTGTTTCATGAGCATTGTCGTCCGATCAACAAGACCCTTGCATTGAACGGTAAGTTTCACCCGTCCTTGTGGAGAGTGCATGTAAAAAATGTTTGTTCAACTGGTTAGTAGAATGATTACATTCTTAGGGCACACTAAGAAAGGTAGAGGTGACTTGTGAGGCCATGTTTTGGGTAGTAGAGAGGGGTCATTTACTCTAATGTCTAAGCTACTTAGCATTTGGTCTAACTTACCTCATAACCCCTGAAAAAAAGCTAAGCACCTACCAAGATCCCAGCCAAATTGGACCATATGTGTTTACCTTTAGGTTTTTTACGCTCATAAACCTGTATCCTTTCATAATTACGTGTTATATTTTCCATAATTCCAAATACACGTAGAACCATGGATAGTTCTTAACCATTACTGCCATAACCATATGTTGACTTTAGTTAGGCTCCTCAATTAAACTTAACCAGATAGGTTAAAAATTAACATTTTTACCCTTGTAATGCACTAAGTTTCTTGCCATCTCCTCTCCCCTTCCTTGATGCACGACTCTTCTCTCCTCATCC
Organism: Ottelia alismoides; assembly: GCA_037367405.1. Classification (NCBI taxonomy): domain Eukaryota; kingdom Viridiplantae; phylum Streptophyta; class Magnoliopsida; order Alismatales; family Hydrocharitaceae; genus Ottelia; species Ottelia alismoides. The sequence goes on from JAZKJV010001405.1 coordinate 106,012, forward strand.
CATCTCCGTAGTCCTGCCCTCCCTCACCGGCGTCAAGATCACTACCACCTCTTAGATCACCCTATCCTCATTCATCTTCCTACCCGCAAACCTTCCCCTCTCTCGACCTTTGCCATTGCCGTGACCACCGGCACCTCTTCGATCTCCCCCTCTCCAGTAGTCCTCCTCGTGAACCTTCCCATGTCCCATCCCTTGTCATCATCCTACCCCCTGCCACCTCCTCGATCCCCCCCCAGTCCTCATCCTCCCCACGAAAATCTCCCTCCCCTGACCAGCCCTCTCTGAGGCACAAACCTCCTCCCCGGCCTACCCTCCCTCCACCATGGCATTCCCCCTCCCAGACACCCCATAACCAGCATAGAATGCTCTCTTGCAATCATGGAATATAACACACATTGATATATCTGTCATTCCATCCGAAGAAGCACAGATGGATCATGTTCTGCTGCATTACTAATAGTTAAAATTGGCATTCCCCCTCCCAGACACCCCATAACCAGCATAGAATGCTCTCTTGCAATCATGGAATATAAAACACATTGATATATCTGTCATTCCATCCGAAGAAGCACAGATGGATCATGTTCTGCTGCATTACTAATAGTTAAAATTGGAGTGACTTCGATCCTTCGAGGGACAAAATTAGAAATAAAGCCAATCCCTCACATCTCCCTGATCTCCCCCTCCACAGTACTCCTCCCTCATGCGTTCCTCCCCACTCACAACCCCACAGCCGACGGCCACTACCCCGAAATACCCCTCCCATGTTCTACATGGGTTAGATTAACCCAAATAAGTAATTAGGTTAGTGACATGAATAACAATAGGGACCTATGCATAAACAGAAGTCACCATCCAGGTTTCGATGTATAGTTCAATATTATGAAAAATTTAGCATGTAATTTCGAAAGTATAGGAAGTTATGGGTGTAAAAATCCCTTGTCTGTACCATAGATGTGTATACCATGCCGAACAGTCCTTTGTGATAATGATTTTGGAATACAACAACAACAAAGCCTTTTCCCACAATTAAGCAGGGTCGGCTACATGGATTCTTCGCCTCCATTCAGATCTATCTTGGGTCAATCCCGGGCTTATATCCATAAAACTAAGATCCCTTCGTATAGTTTCTTTGCAGCACTTCTTGGGTCGTCCTCGCCGTCTTTTTATCGGCTCAACATCCCAACACTCGCATCTCCTAACTGGTGCATCAACTGATCTTTTTTGCAAATGACCAAACCATCTTAAGAGGTTTTCTCGCATCTTATCCTCGATCGGAGCTATACCAACTTTCTTTCTGATTGCATCATTCCGAATCCGATCTTTACGTGTGTGTCCACACATCCACCTTAGCATTTTCATTCCTGCTACAACCATTCTCTGCAAATGTCTATGGTTCACAGGCCAACATTCAGATCCATAGAGCATACATGTCTCACAGCTGCTTTGTAAAACTTTCCTTTAAGTTTTAAAGGAATTTTCTTATCACAGAGAACTGCAGAGGTTCCTCTCCACTTTAGCCACCCTGTATTTATTCTATTAGTAACATCTCCATCAATTTCCCCATTATGTTGCAAAATAGATCCCAGATATATAAAATAATCTCTCTTCCGAATGTTATCATCACCAATCTTCACCTCGATTCCTTCATCATTGCTTCCATCAAAGGAGCACTCCATATATTCTATCTTAGCCCTACTTATACGAAATCCTTTACTCTCCAACTCATGTCTCAAAACCTCAAGCTTCTCATTTACTTCATCTCTAGTCTCGTCAATCAACACAATATCATCAACAAATAACATACACCAAGGTAATTCATCTTGAATGTGACTTGTCAACTCATCCATAATCAAAGTAAAAAGAAATGGACTCAAAGCTAAACCTTGATGTAAACCAATGTTGATGTCAAAATAGCCAGTCTTCCCAGACAGGATTTTTACACAAGATAAAGCCCTATCATACATGTCCTTTATGAGGTCAATGTATAGGACGGATGCTTGTCTCTTCTCCAAAACTCTCCACAATATTTCTCGTGGGACAGAATCATAAGCCTTCTCCAAATCAATAAAGATCATATGGAGGTTCTTCCTTTTAGCTCTATAAATCTCCATTGTTCTCCTCAGCAAATGGATGGCTTCAATAGTTGAGCGACCTGACATGAATCCGAATTGATTTTCTTTTACGTTAGAAACTTGCCTCAAGCTTCTTTCGATCATACATTCGCAAATTTTCATAGTGTGACTCATCAGCTTGATACTTCTGTAATTAGAATAATTTTGAATGTCTCCTTTATTCTTATAAAGAGGCACCACGCTACTCCTCCAATCTTCATGCATTTTCTTGCTTCGCCAAATAACATTGAATAGATTCGTAAGCCAAGTCAAACCTTGCTCACCTAAAACTCTCCATACTTCTACAGGAATGTCATCCGGTCCTACACCTTTCCCAAGTCTCATAACTTTCAAAGCCTCCTCTACTTCCTTTCTTTGAATCCGTCTATAGCTTGCATGATTCAAGTAACTTTCACTACTAGCTAGATCACCCAAAGTGATCTCTCTATTTCCTTCCCAATGAAAAGTTTATGGAAGTACTGCTCCCATTTAGTCTCTATATCCTTCTGAGTAACAAGCACGTGACCTTCCTCGTCCTTAATGCATCTCACTTGAGAAAGGTCTTTGGTGTTTCTTTCTCTTGCTTTGGCCAACCTGAATATATCCTTCTAGCCCTCCTTAGAGTCGAGATTTTTATACAAAACTTCATAAGCTTTTGACTTAGCTTCGCTTACAGCCTTCTTCGCTTCCTTCTTTGCTATTTTGTAGTTTGTGATCGTTTCCTCTGTTTTATCCTTAGACATAGCCTTAAAGCATGCTCTTTTAATTTTTAGCCTCTCTTGCACCCCTTCACTCCACCACCAAGCCTCCTTTTGACCTAGAGCTCCTCCCTTTGACTCGCCTAACATCTCTTTGGCTACCTTTTGGATACAAGATGCTACTGCCTCCCACCTCTCGTTTGCACGTCTACTACAATGCCAAGATAAGTCTTCTAAAACCTTCTCTCTGAAGCTCGATTGCTTCAGTGGAAGATTCTGCCATCTAGTTCTAGTGATCTTAGGAACCCTCCTTTTCTTTACCAGCCCTTTTATTTGTACATTCAAGACTAACAATCGATGTTGGGTTGTCAAACTCTCTCCTGGGATTACTTTGCAGTCTTTACAACACAACCGGTCTCTTCTCCTCAACGCAAAGTAATCTATCTGTGTTCTAATTGGCCCACTCTTATAAGTAATTAAATGCTCCTCCATCTTCTTGAAGAGAGTGTTTGCTATGAAAAGATCATATGCCGTTACAAAATCCAGGATGACATTTTCCTCTTCATTTCTATCCCTAAAACCATGTCCTCCATGAACATTAACATACCCTGAAGCATCTTTTCCCATATGTCCATTAAGATCTCCACCTATGCAAATCATTTCTCTTTGTAGGATTCCTTATAAAATCTTATCTAGATCCTCCCAAAAATCTTGTTTAGTCCTTTCATCTAAACCAATTTGTGGTGCATAAACTGAGATTATTTTCAGAATTTCTTCTTCAAGCACCAATTTTAGCAAAATAATCCGATCCCCGAATCTTTGCACCTCAACCACACAATCCTTCAAATCCTTATGAATAACCACTCCAACACCGTTTCTACCCTTATATTTACCTGAATACCAAAGTTTAAAGTCTGTCTTTTCGATCTCCCTTGCTTTCTCTCCAACCCATTTAGTCTCTTGAAGACAGTATATGAATCTTCCTTCTTACCATCGTATCCACTCTCTCCATCAATTTCCAGTTAGAGTGCCAATATTCCAACTATCAATCCGCAAATTCCGTTGTAATCTCTTTTGGACTAACTTCTTTACTCGCATGCGTCCATTATGCGAGAATCCTTGTAAATTTTGGACTGCAACTGGGCGATGATGCCTAGCTTAATTACCTGCATGCTTTCCTCATGCGAGAACCCTTGCAAATTTTGAACTACATCCAGGTTGCAATGTAGCGACCCTTGCCAATTTTTCATTGCATTCGGGCGCTGCAACGCGTCGCAAGTAGGGAACGCCCCAACGAAATCTGTATGTTTGCTTAAATCCATGTTGAAAAGATCCGACTGTAGGCGGCGCTGGACTTTGGCGGGTCTTTTCATTTCGGACCCTGGATGGGGCTGGGGATATCCCGTGATCCGAATAACTTCCCCGTGTCGGATTCGGGTATGGCACACAGGATTCAGATTGTGGACTTGGGGTCCCACTCGGAGATGGATGCATAGTGTTCAAGTCCGCTTGCTACGTCAGTTAACAGCTCCCCCTTGCCCGCGGTGATGATCCCTTCTGTTTGCCCAACGGGGGCTCTCTCAGACGTGGTTGCTGTTATTGATGTGGGGAGCCTCCTAGACAAGCGGTCGGGGAAAAGATATCGGAGACGTAATCGATCACGGCAGGGATCCTTGGTGAAGCAGTCTCGTGCGACTTTGAGGGACTCCGTTGCGGAGGCGGCTGGTCTCAGCCTTGTTGGGGGTCGTTCTGATGTGTCTTAATGAAAGTTCTCTCCTGGAACATTAGGGGCCTTGGGGAGGCCAATAAGCGACGATCTTTGGGCTCTAGATTTAAAGATTGGGGCTGTGACATTGTTTTTATTCAAGAAACGAAATTGAGGGGGTTGATGATACACTTTGGTGCTCGTTTGGTGCGGGTGCTCTGGATGATTTTCGGGCGGTGGATGCGGTTGGGTCGGCGGGTGGCTTCTTAATTGCGTGGCATTCTGTTGCGTTCTCCTTCAGCTCTATTTTGGTGGGAAGACATATGTTATCTGTGGTCCTGACCCGTGGTGATACTGTCTTGCCTATCGCGTTCTCCTGTATTTATGCCCCATGTTGCCACATTATGAGGTAGGAGTTGTGGGATGTTCGTGTTGCGGCTACTGCTTTTGAGGGGTTTCCCTGGCTCTTGGGGGGAGTCTTCAATGTTACGCTGCACTCTTCGGATCGCCCCTGGGGCATGGGGGGCTAGGACCCGGGGTCCCTTGATTTTGCTGAGATTTTGGATGAGCTTGCTCTGGAAGGTTTGGTGCCTGATGATATTTCCTACACATGGAGGAACAATTCTACTCGTTCTTGGATTGATCGATTCTTGGCTTCTGGGAAGCTGTTGGAGTGTTTCCCTCTCTGCTCGGTTTCCTCTCGCCCCCGATCTTTTTCTGACCACTCGCCTATTGTCTGGGACTCGGGTGAGGGTCAACGGGCGACGGGCCTCTTTCGCTATGAGAAGTGCTGGCTCCAGGAGGCTAATTTCAAGGAGGTGGTGATGACGCACTGGACTCAATCGTGCTTTGTGGGATCTGCGGCTTATAGGCTTGATCAGAAGCTCGCCTCGTTGCGCAAGGTGCTTGCGGTATTCAAGAAGGAGTCGAGATTGGCGAGAGGTGTCGCCAGGGCTGCGGCGGAGGACGTCTTGGCGGTCCTGGATCGTGTTGAGAATGAGAGGGACCTCCTGCCTGAGTAACTTGGTGAGCGCTTGTATGCGTAAAGGCAGGTCACGGCGGAGGACAAGAAAAGGGCTATTGGGTGGCGCCAGCGGTCGAAAATGAACTGGATCAAAGAGGGAGATGCCAATACGGCATTCTTTCATCGAGTGGCTAGTAGTAGAAAGCGATCTAACGTGATGCGCTCCGTTTCCATTAATGGTACTCGCTTTATTGGGGAGAGGGAGATGGGGATCGCCATCGTTGATCATTTTAAATGCTTCTAGATGAGTCGCTCCCCGAGAAGGTGGCGTTGGCTGGGACTTGGGACGCGGTCCATTTCGGCCTCGGATTGCGAGCTTTTGACTCGGCCGTTCTCATTGCAGGAAATTAAGGAGGCCGTGTGGGACTTGAACGAGGCTGGGTCCCCGGGCCCTGACGGCTTCTCGGTGGCATTTTATCGTGACTTTTGGGAGGTGGTGGCCCCTGATGTTCTGGAGGTTGTGTCCGAGTTCTGCAATGGGAATTTCGGTTTTGATCGGATTAATAGGGCCATGATTGTTTTAGAACCTAAATCCACGACGGCACAGCGTATCGAGGACTTCCGTTCTATTCGATCTCTAACGGCATTTATCTTATCATTGCTAAGGCCTTAGCCTGTCGGCTTGCTCGTGTCCTGGACTCTATTGTTTCCCCGGCCCAGGCTACTTTCATTCGGGGCAGACAGATATCGGACTACATTGCGGTGGCATCTGAGCTGGTCACCGATTGGAGGAATTCTGATAAGAAGGGGGTGTTATGGAAGATCGATTTTGCCAAGGCGTATGACTTCCTGGACTGGCGGTTCTTGTGGTCGGTTTTGCATAGGCGTGGGTTCCTTGAGGTATGGATTTCGTGGATGCGACGGTGTGTGACCACCGTATCCCTCTCTATTTTGGTAAATGGTCGGCCAGTTGGGGGCTTCTTTCAGCCGAGAAGGGGGGTACGCCAGGGGTGTCCCCTCGCTCCCCTTCTCTTTGTTGTGGCTTCGGACGTCTTGGTGCGTATGGTGGACCGCGTGGTCGAGGCCGGGCTTTCGAATGGTTACTCTAAGGGCGCCCTACACGTGCCCTTGATCCAATTTGCGAATGATACCATTTGCTTCATCGAGGGTGGCTCTTCCGAGGTCTTTGCTATGGTTGTGACTCTTGATCTCTTTAGCAAATTGTCGGGGCTGGTTATGAATGGCAGCAAGTCCAAGGTTATATCCTTTGGGATGTCGCAGGCGGAGGCGTTGGAGTGCGACCGGATTTTGGGGACTACTCCGGGTGAGCTTCCAATTGACTATCTTGGCTTGCCGTTGGTGGTGGGAAGGGTCAGGCTTCGGGACTGGCGCCCGGTTGTCGAGAGAGTGGAATTGCGCCTTGCTGGATGGCGTGCGGCTTTGCTTTCAAGAGGGGGTCGGCTTGTTCTTAGCAAGGCGGTGCTTTTTTCGATCCCGGTTTTCTTTCTTTCTAATCGTCGCATGCCAAAGGGGATTAGCTTGCGTCTGGAGCGCTGTATGCGAAACTTCTTATGGGGGAGGAAGGGGGAGGGGGGAAGGGGGGTGCATCTTGTGGCGTGGGATGAGGTAACTAGGGGCAAGCGGGAAGGTGGCCTGGGTGTGCGGAGGTTAGAGGTTGTCAATGATGTTCTTCTTCTCAAATGGGTGAGCAGAATTTGGGGTCAGGGCGACAACTTTTTAATTTCCGTTTTGAGGGAGTTTCTGGGGGAAGGAAGGTTGGGGCTGGTGGGGGGGGGGGGGGGGCGTGGTCGGTGTCCATTCTCCGTTTTGGTGTAGTGTGTTGGATGTTTTTGCTAGGAATCTTTCGCTCTTTCGACCGATGCTGGGGGAAGGGGGACTCTTTTAAATTTTGGATTGACGATTGGACGGGTAGGGGAGCCTTGAATGAGCGTTTCCCCCGTTTGTTTGCTCTGGCGGCCGACAAAGATGCTTCGATTGCCTCCTGCTGGGTGGATGGTTGCTGGTGTCCGCATTTCCTGACGAATTTCTCGGACCAGCAGCTTGATGAGTTTATTTCACTTCTGGACGCCATCAGTCACGCTGATCGGCCTAGTGATGGTCAGGATCACTGGGCTTGGAAGGAGGGCATCTTCTCCACGATGAAAGCTTATCGGGCCTTGGCTCCGCCAATGCCAGATGGGGCTGATCTCATGGTGCGCGACTCTAGCTTTTTTTGGAGCCTGAGGCTTCCTGAGCGTATTGGTTTCTTCCTTTGGCTTTTATGCAGAAAGAGGTTGTTGACGCGTGATCGTTGCGCTAGATTCATGGCTAATGTCGTCAATTCGTGTGTGCTTTGTGAATCGGCTGTGGAAACCATTGATCACTTATTCTTTGGCTGCCCCGTGGTCCGAGGGATTTGGGATGATCTGGATTGGGTAAGATCGGATGACCTGTTGGCTTTCTGCGATGCGTTGGTACATAACCGGAACAGGGCTCGGAGGGACATCTTGATCCCGATTGCAAGGCTGTGGTCCATATAGTTGGGAAGGAATGAGGCGCTCTTCTCTGGCGAACGCTTTTACAGGGATAACGTTCTTATTCATTGTTCGCGTCTTGTGGATGACTGGAGTGTGGTATAGGCCGTAGTTTGCTTTTGCTTTTGGTGGGGGTGGTGGTTTACTTCTGTATATTCGCTAATTACTGTCTTCTCTTGTCTTGTACGTTTTTTTTCTTCTCTTTCTTCTTCTTCCCTTTAAGTTTTTAATATACTGGGGCGAACACCGTTGAGTGTCTCCCCCTTTTTTTGAGCATAAAAAAAATTGATTCCTCGAAATGGTGCAAAAGTACAGCATGCATCTTAAATATCATACTGAGTTTGTCCTGAACCTAGATATTCATATCCACTCCTGTAGATGAATGCTTTCTTAGGATACTGAGTGCAGCATAGTGTTTCAGAGACTGGAGGAGATGTACGTGCTGAATCCTGGACTTTCCTCAAATCTAGTAGAGATTCTAAGGAAGGAGGTGATCGATGGGATGGCTAGAAAACCAAAAAGCTGTACCAGGGCTATAGTGTGGCTAACTCGGTATGTTTCACACTTCTTTGAAACCCTCGTGATCATAGATTCATAGCATGGACGTGCCATTTCTTTCTGCCTCTGGAGTATAAATGAGTCTGCATCTCACTGTGATGCACAGGTCCATTAATTTCAGCACGATTTTGGTGGAGAAATTGTTGAAGAATCCTGAACTAAACCTTCAACAGGTTGTGGAGGAAGCCTACGAAGCTATATTTAAACCATGGCATGGGTGGATCTCGTCAGCTGCTTACAAGGTAAGACAATTTTTTTCGAGCAATATACATAGGCTTTATGCACGGTGATATAATCAACTGGCATTTTAACAACGTTGCAGCGAATTTGAAATTCGGGGACCTTTTTTGGTTCCACGTCTAACGTTTTAGTAATCTCAAGTTGGTATAAATAATCAACCGGCATTTTAAAGAGGTAAAAATGGTCAATTAATTAGCTACAATCAGGGTCCTCTTTTTCTGTTATATGTATTTGTTGACGCATAGGCTATTTTGTATCTCTTTGTTATTTTATTTTCTTGTTATTCTCTTTATGTAATTTACCCATAGGCTACTCTCCTATATAAGAGAGCCTAGGGCTATGGAATGGATTATCTCATTCACGTTTCCCAACATGGTATCAGAGCGACGGTCCTAGACCGGAGTTCTCGAAACCTAACCCTAACCCTACCCGCCGGCCTTTCTTCTTCCCTCTCTCTCTCTCTCTCGGCGCCGCCAAGTTCCTCCCCAGTCAATCGGAGGCTCTTCTTCTCCGATCTGTGGCGGTCTAGGGCGCCTCCCGCGCATCTTGCGCGCCTTGCGCATCCGGTGCCTAAGCCCCTCACGCACCTTGCGCCTCCCGCACATCTGGCGCACACGAAGCAGTAGCGCATCCCGCGCCTCCTGCTCACAGTGCCTCACGTGCTGTGCGGCATCTCTGCGTGTTGTGCATCTGCGCATCTTCATCTGCACCATCTCCTGTGCGGCATAGCGCCTCTCGTGTTGTGCGCTGCTGCATCATCTGCAGCATCTGTTGCTGCGCCTCCCGTGCCATCTGCTGCTGCTGGGCATAACTGGTGCGCATTAACTGCACCATCTCCAGCGTGAACTAGGGCACGCAACAGGAAGCAGTTGCGCGCATCTCCAAGCGCGTAAGGGATACATATTGCGTGTTAATCCTGTGCGTGTGCGGATCGTAGCGCGCGTAGATCAATGGGGATAGTTGCTTGAGGTCTACACATGCAACTAATCCCGTCTATGTCATTGTAGACAAATATTATCTATTGTCATTCGCTCCAGTCTTCTGTATCCAGTATGTCAGAAAGCAAGGCAGATATCCCGTCCATGGGCGCATTTCGTGGTCCAGCGCCCATCGTCAAGATGGATGGTACGAACTATGAATTGTGGGCAATGCAGTTCATGAGCATGATGAAGTCCACAGGCAAGAAGCATATTCTCACAGAGTCCGAGCCTGCAGAGAAGACTGGAGTTCATGCCTCATGGGAGGCAGACGACGCATATGCCAAGGTGTGGCTATCTGGCACATTGGCTATTGAAATCGCCAATGACATTCTACATCAACCCACAGCCAAAGACATGTGGGATATCCTCGCAGCGACCTATTCTCAGGCAAAGAATGAGACGAAGATCCTGCAACTACAACATGATATATTCACGATAAAGCAGAATGGTCGTCCGTTACATTCTCTCTATACATCTTTGAGAGGAATGTTTGAGAAGCTTTATAGCTTCATGCCTCTTACCGCCACACCAGAGCAGCAGAAGACATACAGGAATGCAACGATGGTGGGTGTGTTTCTCGCTGCACTTGATCCAGAGTATGAGGCCGCACGTTCACAGATCTTGGCGGACTCGACTATTCCTCCCATGGAGGAGGCTTTTCACAGATTGAGTAGGATAACTGTACCTTCAGCAGCTGCTAGTCAGAATCCCTCAGCCATGGCGGCCAACAGGGGCCGTGGTTCTCATTACCAGGGCCGTGGACGTACTCCCCGTGGAAGGGGCGGTCGCACTAGGCCTACATGCTCATATTGTCACCGCATCGGACATACTGAGGACACATGCTACTCAAAGCATGGATTTCCTGCATCTGCACGAGTCGCTGAGCAGATAGAGCCTCCTTCTGCTGCTTCACTGGATCAGCGTTTTGATGATCTGGTTGCCCGCCTCAGGGGCATTATCCCACCATCTGGCCCAGCATCGATGACAGAGAGTCATACTGATGTTGCTGCTTCTGCTTCTGCGTCTGCCTCTACGAGTACTTCAGGTAGTACACTTGCTCTTCATAGTAGTAGATCGGATACACTGCCATGGATCATGGACTCAGGCGCTACACATCATCTATGTGGCGACCAGAGTCTACTTTCAGGATATACTCAGATCCCTCCAAGACGGACAGTAGTGATTGCCAATGGCACACATTCACCCATCACGGGTCAGGGGGAGATTAGATTGACATCCTCTATGCAGCTCAAGAATGTTTTACATGCACCGCATTTTTCTATGAATCTTTTGTCAATCAGTCAGATTACGAAGGATCTCCAATGTCGAGCTATTTTTGATCCATCTTCTTTGATTTTTCAGGACATCCGTACGGGCAACGTGATTGGTCATGGCTATGAGCAAGGAGGCCTCTATCGTCTGAACCAGACCCCATTTGCCGGAATCACATCTTCTCCCGCTGGACAAGTATCTTCTCTCCTGTGGCATCTGCGTTTTGGTCATCTACCGCTTCAGAAGTTGCGTCTTGTCTTACCTTATAGTTTTTCTCACACGCCTATCCAGTGTGAGGCGTGTCAGTTGGGAAAACATCACAGGTCATCGTTTCCCAGTAGTCAAGGTCGGAGTAGTAACTCCAAATTTGAGTTGTTTCATGTTGATGTCTGGGGTCCAAGTCGTGTTCCCGATCATCAGGGGCACAGGTTTTATATTGTTTTTGTGGATGATTTCTCAAGAGCATCATGGGTTTTTCTAATGAAAAATAAGTCTGAAGCTGGAAATATTATTATTCAATTTCTAAATGAGATTCAGAATGTTTTTTCCACAACTGTCAAAATTATGAGAAGTGACAATGCCTTAGAGTTATGCACCAATAATCTAGCCAACTACTACTCCTCTAAAGGAATTGTTCACCAAACATCCTGTGCCCATACGTCTCAACAAAATGGGGTTGCAGAAAGAAAACACCGTCACCTACTTGATGTCACAAGGTCACTTCTCATTCAGAGTCATGTTCCGTATTCATACTGGGGTGATGCAGTCCTTACTGCATGTTATCTTATAAATCGTATGCCCTCGTCTGTCTTGAATGAACAGGTTCCTTTCTCACTGATTTATCCTGACAAGGATCTGTTCACTCTTACCCCTCGTGTGTTTGGGTCAGTCGCGTTTGTCCATCAGTTGTCGCCTGGTTCTGACAAGCTCTCTCCTAGAGCTGTCAAGTGTGTCTTTGTGGGGTACTCCAGAACTCAAAAGGGGTACAAGTGTTTTGACCCTGTGCGTCGGCGGTATATGATCTGTGCAGATGTTACATTCTTTGAATCCATCATGTATTTCTCGTATTCTGGGAAGATGCAGCCGCCACCTATATCCCCTGACAGTGTATTCATGGCACCACCAACATCACAACCGCCACCAACATCTGAACCACCACCACCACTGCCACCGCCATCAATAGTACCTCCGTTACCATTCCATTACACCCGGAGGCCGAATCAAGCTCATGGTCCTGACCAGTCAACTAGCTCGCCTATGGTATGTAATGAGAATATTAATGTTGATGGATCTGACGACATTTCTCAGCAGGGTGCATTACAGGAGCATGGTGATACCACAGAGGACCTCGATGTTCCAATCGCTCTACGCAAGCCGAAGAGAAGCTGTGTCCAATATCCAGTATCAGCGGTGGTGTCGTTTGAGAGGCTATCTGGACCATTCAGGACGTTTGCATTGGCACTTTCAGCTACAGCCATTCCACGGAACCATCATGATGCTATGCAGGATGCTAGATGGCGACTAGCAATGGAAGAGGAGATGGAGGCACTTCAGTCTAGAGGAACCTGGAGTTTGGTTCCTATACCTCCAGATGTTAGCCCGGTGAGTTGCAAATGGGTGTTTACGGTTAAGCACAATGCAGATGGTTCCATTGATAGGTACAAGGCACGCCTTGTTGCTCGGGGCTTCACGCAGACATATGGGGTAGATTACCTAGACACCTTCTCCCCTGTGGCACGTCATTCCACTTTACGGATCCTGCTATCTGTTGCGGTCGCTAAAGACTGGCCACTCTATCAACTGGACGTAAAGAATGCATTTTTGTATGGAGACTTGCAGGAGGAAGTCTATATGCAACAGCCACCTGGTTTTGCTGTTGAGGGGGAGTGTTCCAAGGTTTGCAGATTGCATAAGGCCATCTATGGTCTTAAGCAGAGCCCCAGAGCATGGTTTCAGAAGCTTTCAGACCTCTTTGAGAAACAAGGATATAAACGCTCCAATGCTGATCATTCCTTGTTCGTGCAGAAGACGGCGAGAGGTATCATTGTAATCATGGTTTATGTTGATGATATCTTGATTACAGGTGATGATGACCAAGGCATTAAGCAAGCAAAGGAAAGGCTGGGGACTGAGTTTGTCACCAAGGACTTGGGAGTCCTTAGATATTTCCTGGGGCTGGAATTTGCTAGAAATCCATATGGATTAGTCATGACACAGAGGAAGTATGTCACAGATCTACTGAGTGAGACAGGTATGCTAGGGTGTCGACCTGCTACGACACCAATGGACCCTAGCATGAAGCTGTATGATGGTGACACAGAAGAGGTGGATCAGAGAAGGTACAGAGAACTGGTAGGCAAATTACTGTATGTCACTATCACTAGACCTGATATACAGTTTGCAGTGAGTCGTGTGAGCCAGTGCATGGAGCAACCACGCCAGGTCCATATGGATGCCATACACATGATTCTGAGATATCTAAAATCATCTCCAGGTGCAGGCTTGATATTTAAGAAAGGAAAGGAGGTTTCTGTTACAGGATGTGCGGATGCAGACTATGCAGGATGCCCCAAGGACAGGAAGTCAACATCAGGGTTTGCAGTCTATGTTGGAGATGCTCTAGTTTCGTGGAAGAGCAAGAAGCAGACAGTAGTAGCTAGATCCAGTGCTGAATCAGAATATAGGGCTATGGCCCAGGCGAGCACAGAAATGATGTGGGTAAAATCCTTACTTGCAGACCTATGTATTGATATACCTCTTCCTATGAGGTTGGAATGTGACAATCAGGCCGCCTTGTTCATTGCAAATAACCCAGCTTTTCATGAGAGGACCAAGCATATTGAGGTCGACTGTCACTACATACGTGACTTGATTCAGAAGGGGTTCATTGCTACATCTCACGTCACATCAGAGAATCAGACTGCTGATATTTTCACCAAGGCATTATTTAAAGGCCCATTCCAGAAGTGTGCGTCCAAGCTGAGCATGATTGATATCTATGCTCCATCTTGAGGGGGAGTGTTGACGCATAGGCTATTTTGTATCTCTTTGTTATTTTATTTTCTTGTTATTCTCTTTATGTAATTTACCCATAGGCTACTCTCCTATATAAGAGAGCCTAGGGCTATGGAATGGATTATCTCATTCACGTTTCCCAACAGTATTTTTGTTATTAAATTAAGGAGACTTCATTTAAAATAAGCAATGATCAAATAAACATGGAAAGAAATCAAGCATTAGCTCCTCTTCTAGGAATACTAAAGGGAAAAGTTTACTTCGAAACAGAAGGCAAGAGGGCAACAAGCTGCGCCGCTAGTCCTTTTTGTATTGCGAAGTCAATCCTTCTAAACACCACATCCATAGATCTGGGGTCCATCACATTACTGATCATCACTTTTTGGATCCTCTTTAAAAGCTCAATAGCTTCCGATGCTAGAAAGCCAAAGGTGTCAAAACCAAAGGGGATGAAGGCATGTTAATTCTCCGTGCAGGCTTTCTCGTGTTTCACCACTTTTACTAAAGAAGCTTTAAGGGCAGCTTGCCCTACTGTGAAGGTCCTGCTCTTCAACCCCACCATCGGCGAAAATCCTGTCAAATCTACACAAGCATGTTTTCCTCCTATCCACCCAAAAATCAAAATATCAGCAGGTTTAAGTGTGGATCTTCTCTCCTGTGGATCTGTTAAAAAGTTCACCGATGCCTATTTCTTAGCAACAATACCTGCACGTTTGAGGACATCAAATAAAATGCCTCTAACGAGATCGTGTACGTATTTTGTTGGGAAAATGAGAAAACTTGTTTATTCCATCAACCCTAGGCTCTCTTATATAGGAGAGCAGCCTATGGGTAAAATACACAAGGAGTCCAACAGAAAATAAAAATATAAGAAAAGTACAGAAGTGAATAATATATCTCTACACTCCCCCTCAAGGTGGAGCATATATATCAATCATGCTCAGCTTGGACGAACACTTCTGGAATGGCCCTCGAAGTTGCAGTTTGATCCTCTGAGCTAACATGGGATGTAACAATAAATCCCTTTTGAATCATTTCACGTACCTCTTCCCCGCCCTAATCGAGCCGCTCAAATCTTTCCCCTGATTATTTCTTATATAGTAGGGTGGGCGAATCCTTCTGCCAGGGAAGTGACAATCAACCTCAATGTGCTTGGTCCATTCATGAAATGCTGGATTATTTGCAATGAATAGAGCCGCTTGATTGTCACATTCCAGAGTCATAGGAAGTGGGACTTTTACATATAGATCTGCAAGCACATCCTTTACCCACATCATTTCTGTACTGATCTGGGCCATAGCCTTATATTCAGACTCAGCACTGGACCTTGCTACAACTGTTTGCTTCTTGCTTCTTCATGAGACTAGAGAATCTCCAACATACACAGCAAACCCAATGGTGGACTTCCTATCCTTGGGGCAACTTTTCTTCCTATCCTTGGGGCACCCTACGTAATCTGCATCTGCACAAGCTGATATAGTAACCTCTTTGCCTTTCTTAAACAGCAGATCCGCACCTGGAGATGACTTTAAGGTACCGGAGTATCATGTGTATAGCATCCATGTGTACCTGACGTGGTTGCTCCATAAACTGGCTCACTTGATTCACAGCAAAGGAGATATCGGGCCCGGTAATAGTAACATAGAGAAGTTTGCCCACCAATTCTCTGTATCTTCTCTTATCCACCTCATTAGTGTCATCATCATATAATCTCATACTGGGATCCATAGGTGTAGTGGCAGGTCAGCAATCAAGCATTCATGTTTCACTCAACAGGTCAGTGACGTATTTGCTCTGGGTCATTACCAACCCATGAGGATTTCTGGCAAACTCCAGTCCCAGAAAATATCTAAGAACCCCAAGGTCCTTGGTGACAAATTCACGATCCAGCATTTCTTTTGCCCCCTGGATTCCCTGCTCATCATCATCTGTAATCAGAATATCGTCTACATACACCATAATAGCAATAATACCTATGGGTGTCTTCAGTACGAACAGGGAATGATCAGCATTAGAACGTATGTACCCATGTTTCTCAAACAGGTCTAAGAGCTTTTGGAACCAAGCTCTGGGGCTCTGCTTAAGGCCATAGATAGCCTTATGAAGTCTGCACACCGTAGGACACTCCCCCTCAACAGCAAAATCAGGTGGTTGTTGCATGCAGACTTCCTCCTGTAGGTCACCGTATAGGAATGCATTCTTCACATCTAACTGGTATAGCGGCCAATCACGAGTAATTGCAACAGAAAGGAGGATCCGTAGGGTGGAATGGCGAGCAATCGGCGAGAATGTATCAAGATAATCCACCCCATATGTCTGTGTGAAGCCACGAGTAACAAGGCGAGCCTTGTATCGGTCAATGCTGCCATCTGCATTCTGCTTAACTGTGAAGATCCACTTGCAGCTAACTGTAGACACATCAGCAGGTACAGGAACAAGGCTCTAGGTGCCTCTGGACTGAAGAGCTGCCATTTCTTCTTCCATGGCCAATGCGCCATCTATTATCCTTCAGTGCATCTTGATAATTCCGTGGAATATCCACTGCTGATAATGCAATGACGATGTTCCTGAATTCTCCAGTGAGACGGTCAAACGACACAGAAGATGCTATAGGATATGACGCGCAGCTCCGCTTCGGCTTTCATAGAGCAATAGGTACATCTAAATCATTTGTCTCCTCAGCTGGCCTCTGTAACACATCATGCTCAGGAAAATCATCAGATCCATCAATAATAATATTTTCAGAACATACCTCAGGCGAGCTAGATGATGAGCGGTGACCATGAGCAGAAGCAGGCCTACGGGTATAGTGGAATGGAAATGGTGAAACAGGCACAATGACAGGAGGTGTAGGAGATGATAGCAGTTCTGGTGGTGGAGGTGGTGGTGGTGGAGGTGGTGATGACATATATGTAGCATCAGTAGTATCAGAAGGAACCAGTTGATCCTCTGTAGATGAGAAGTACATACCGGATTCAAAAAAAGTGGCATCAGCACTAACTAAATACCTTCTGCGCAATGGATCATAACACTTGTACCCCTTCCGTGTTCTGGAGTACCCAACGAAGACACACTTGACAGCCCTAGGAGAGAGATTGTCAGTCCCGGGAGACAACTGGTGAACAAAGGCTACCGAGCCAAACACACGAGGAGTAAGAGAGAACAATTCTTTGTCAGGAAAAATAAGAGAGAATGGAATCTTCTCACCTAAGACGTATGACGTCATTCGATTAATAAGATAACATGTCGTAAGAACAGCATTACCCCAGAAAGAATGAGAGCATTACCTGTATAAGAAGCGACCTGATGACATCGAGTAAATGACGATGTTTCCTTTCAGCAACCCCATTCTGTTGGGAAGTATAGGCACAAGATGTTTGCTGGATAATCCCTTGAGATGAGAAATAACTAGATAGGGCATGAGTACAAAATTCTAGGGCATTATCACTTATCATAATCTTAACAGATGCAGAAAAAACATTACGAACTTCATTAATGAAATTGATAATAATATTCCCCACGTCAGATTTATTCTTTAACAGAAATACCCACAACACATGAGAGAAATCATCCACAATAACTATATAAAACATGTGTCCCTGATGATCAGGAACACGACTAGGGACCCAGATATCGACATGAAATAACTCAAACTTGGAGGTACTACTCCGACACTGACTACTGGAAAAAGTAGACCGATGATGCTTTCCCAACTGACAAGCCTCACATTGAATGGACATGTGAGGTGAAACCTGAGGTAACACATGACGCAGCTTTTGAAGCGGTAGATGTCCGAAGTGCAGGTGCCATAATAATGGGGATATGTGTCTAGCAGGTAGAGTTGATGTTCCAGCATTAGGAGGCCGACTAAGGCGATAGTGGCCGCCTTGCTCATAACCACGCCCAATCACGTTGTCCGTAAGGATGTCCTGAAAAACGAGAGAGGATGGATCAAAAATTGCTCGACAGTGTAAATCCTTTGTAAGTTGGCTAATGGACAACAAATTCATCGAAAAATCAGTTGCATGTAACACGTTCTTGAGATGCATGGATGGTGTCAGTCTATTCCCCCCCGACCAGTAATCGGGGAATGTGTTCCATTAGCAATGACCATTGTACGGCCTGGAGAGACCTGTCTGTATCTTGTAAGTAGACCTTGATCACCACACAGATGATGTGTGGCACTAGAGTCCATAATCCACTCTAAAGTATCTGATCCACTACTGCTAGTGAATGCATAGGTGCTACCTGATGTACTGGTGGAGGCAGATGCAGAAGCAGCAACGTCGGCGTGACTCTCAGAAGTAGGTGTTGATGAAGCGGGACCAGATGGAGGAATGATGCCCCTCATACGAGCTACAAGATCATCAAAGCGTTGATCCATAGATGATGCGGCTGGAGGCTCGATTTGTTCAGCGACTCGTGCAGAAGCCGGAAATCCATGCTTGGAATAACATGTGTCTTCTGTATGTCCAGAGCGATGGTAAAAAGTACATGATGGCCGAACACGACCTCCTTTGCCGCGAGGTTCACGGCCGCAGAACTGATGATGATCTCCACGACCTTGATTGGATGCCTGGATGAGGCTGTTTGATTCATAGCAGACGAGGGAACAGTGATACGACTCAGCCTATGAAAAGTTTCCTCCATAGGAGGAATAGCAGAATCCGCCAAGATCTGGGAACCTGCTGCTTCGTACTCAGGATCAAGGGCAGCAAGAAAAATACCCACCGTAATGGCATTCCGATAGGTATTCTATTGCTCTGGAGTAGCTGTGAGAGGCATGAAACTATAAAGCTTCTAAAACATTCCACGTAAAGACGTGTACAACGAGTGTAGAGGCTGCCCATTCTGCTTGATTGTAAAGATGTCATGCTGAAGCTGCAGAATCTTTGTCTCATTCTTTGCCTGTAAGTAGGTGGCAGCTAGGATATCTCACATTGCTTTGGCAGTGGGCTGATGGAGAATATCGTTAGCAATCTCAACTGCTAATGTTCCAAAAAGCCAGACTTTGGCATATGCATCATCTGCCTCCCAAGAGGCATTAACCCTTGTCTTCTCAGCAGGCTCTTCCTCAGTAAGAATGTGTTTCTTGCCGGTTGGCTTCATCATGCTCATGAACTGCATAGCCCACAGTTCATAGTTTGAACCATCCATCTTCACAATAGGCGCTGGACCTTTGAAGGCGCCTGTAGAGGAAATATCTGCCTTGCTTTCTGACATGATGATATTGGAAGACTATGGGAGTAGACTAAATATGTGACTGTCTACACTGACATTAACGGGTTCAGTTGCATGTGTAGATGCAAGCAACCAAACCCATCAATTTGGAGATGCGCGCGCGCTCGGAACGGGGCTGGAGTTGCACGCGCGCAGGTCTAGGGTTGCACGCGCAAGGAAGTCACACGCACAGGAGTACACGTAGATGTTACGCACTGGCGCGTGTTACATGCACGGGCGTGTAGATGCGCGTGCAAGGATACAGACAGATGCGCGTGCAAGGGCACGCTCTGGCGCGTAGATGCGCGTGCAAGAGCACCACGTGCAGGTGCGCAGATGCGCAGGTGCACCACTCACAGATTTGTAGGGGCACCGCGTGCAGGAGATCAGGGGCACCACACATAGATGCGCAGGGGCACCGTGCGTAGGAGATCGGTGCTGGGAGGTGCACCACGCACAGATGCGCAAAGGATCGGTGCCGGGAGGCGACACCGATGACACGAGGCGGGCGTACGAAGGCTTGAAGGTGGGGGACTAGGGTTAGGGTTTTGGTTCGAGAACTCCGGTCTAGGACCATCGCTCTGATACCATGTTAGAAAAATGAGAAAACTTGTTTATTCCATCAGCCCTAGGCTCTCTTATATAGGAGAGCATCCTATGGGTAAAATACACAAGGAGTCCAACAGAAAATAAAAATATAAGAAAAGTACATAAGTGAATTATATATCTCTACATACTTAAACCCCGGGAGCTCCCTACAATGAATGGCATGATCACCAAAATTGTCTAAGCATGCCTTACGACAGACTAGACAAATCTCATCAGTAGGAAATAACGGAATCATGAGACGATATTTGAGAATGCTACAGTACTCCATCGGTGACATGTGAAGTCCAAGTCCGTCTATAAGAAGGGTAAGGAGAAAATCTTGGGCATGAACAGCTTGAAGACACCGAAAAACTGTCTTTTGTCTAACGGACATGTTATATACCACCTCCATATCCTCAATTATTTTGCTAAAAAGTGCACTCGCCAAAACATTCTGGATCTTAGGGGGGACGGTGTCCTTTTTAGAGAAAAAAACTGAGGTCGAATAGGGGAATCAAAGCATGAAGTCTTTAAAGAGCATACTCGAAGTCGGAGTCCATATTGCAAATTTTACTATCACGCAGGATATGGTCCTGAAGTTCCCAAGATTGCACCCTGAAAGCCACAAAAGCGTAGGAAGAAGCCTCCACTGCTGAAAGTAGCCCCAAACCACCAAGTCAAATGGTCAAAGAAGCCATCCTCCATTGAAGATCTCCAAGAAAAAGTAGTCCACAAACAACAATGTCTTCAATAGAACCTCGTAAGCCTCTGTCAAATAAAATTGCGGCCTCCTTCATGTACAAAGGTTGACAAGTCCTCAAATCGAATAAAAATTTTGATAGGTCCATACAAGAATGAAGAGAAGCTCACTCTGAGGTTCCTTCAACTAAGGTAGAAGATGCATCAACTTCACCGCTTTAGCAGCCCTCTCCAAATCCAGGCTTTCAACAAAATTTTGATCCAATGACAACTCCTCCAAGCAACTTCACACCTAAAAAAGGTCTACCAATACCGGGTGGGAACAATCCTTTGCGAAGTTTCCCGCCATCACAAGTAGGCCAAAAGAGTTCCGTTTTATGAATATTTAAAACTAGACCCAACTCTGGCCCACGTTGTTGGATGATATTTAAATCCTTGACCACCTCAAATGTATCTCCAGTAACTGTACCATCATCAAGATACCGTGCATGAAGAAGTAGTTTGCAATTATCCCTGATATAATAGATAAGTGGGTGTAGAAAGAGAGAAAATAGGAGCGGGCCTAGAGGATACCCTGTTGCACTCCAGCGGAAGACCAAATATGCTTATCTCCAAGGTACAACCTTGTTGTTTGCCCATATAAGAACTCCACCCATAAATATATAGAAGGGCATCTTTCTCTCACCTGTCGCAATAAGGCGGACCTATCAACCATATTGAAGGCATTAGAAAAATCCACTGTAAGCAAGGAAAGAGAGCCATCTATATGACGTGCATTCAACACTCTGTTAACACTGTGTAGAATAGCCTCAACTCCACCAGAAACACCCACTCCAAACTGAAAGTCATTGAGATATTTGGTCATATCTTTACTAACTCCTGCCATAGCCACTTTGGACACTAGCTGTCTCCAAATAGTATCAACTGCAATAGGTCGAATGCTATTATTTGGTTTGAGCAATGGTTTAAGCGGAGCAGACGCTATAAATTCTGACAAAGAAATGGGGCACCTTCCACCCAGCCATAAATTAACCACACGAGTGATGGCATGTAAAAGGTCCATGGCCACAACAGACCCCTCTCCACACATAGCATCAAGTAGGTCTTGAGCCCTCAACCCATCTCTACCACAAGAAGTCCCTTTAGGAAAGGACTTAATGCACCCAAGAATGACGTCAACCTCAACAACAAGAGGGGCTTCAGAACTGACAAAATCTGGCAAGGACGGAGGTGGATTGCACGACTGCTTCGCCTCCTACTCCTTAATAGTATATCCATTGAAAGGTGTTACATATGAAGACGACAAAATCTTTACCGCCTCTGTAAAATGACCATCAGCAACCTTACGAAGACATTGCTTGATATTTGGATTTAATTTCTTCTCTCCCTCTGTAGAGTAGCCACTGTCAACGTCCATTCCCACGGAACATGAGCGTCCAACATTTGATCCAGAAGCCTAGCAATACCGTCATCTTCTCCTCATGTAGAGAGAGAATTGAGGATTAAGGAGACAATGATCATTTTATATGAATACAGTTTATTACCGAATTTACTCCAATCTTATATTCCAAAAATCTTCATCAAAGAATACCAACTTCTACTATTTAGATATTGTCAAGGTATCTTCGTAATGTGTAAGGATCTGATAGGTCTAATTCTTATGATATTTTATACACCAATTTGTCTTGATTTTGAAAAAAAATACCCCCAAAGTTCATAACGAACCCAAATTGTAAAATGACAGCAGACTTGATGGTATGGTTTCCTCTGGACTTGGGTTGGTCTATGTGTAAGCAATTAAATTAAAATGTACTAAGCCTTCTCCCACTATAAGTAGGGCCGGCTACATGGATTTTTGCTCAAATCCATGTTGAAAGATTCGACTATTTTTTACGCTGGTCGTCGACTACCTAACGTAACCCCTGCAAGAGTGGGATTTGAACCCTGATCTTTTGTGTGGTAGACACTGTACTACCACTAGACCATTAAGTGGGTACGTGTGAGCAATTTAATTGATATCAAATAATATAAATACATAGTGATAGATCTAGTAGTAGGCAATTAAAGGCCCCCAATACTATACAACTTTGGCCACCTTAACTAATTTTTGAATGTGCTACTATACAAATAATTTTTGTACATTATTACACTTTTGTTAATGGGTTTTACAGTGATTAAATAAACATTTTCGTAACATAAAGAAAATTCTTAAATCTTTGAAATAGATCACTCATACGAAGAAAATGGAGGATTTGAATTGTACAATAAAAATTATGCAAATAAAAATCTACTTTTCAAAATGCTTAAGGAATTTAACATAGAAAGCAAACTAGGCAAACCACGTTCTAAGATCCCCCTCTCCACAATTTGGTTAAAGTTAGTTGTCTACTAGCCCATACTACTTTACAAAATCACACTTGCCACCAAGAACAACTATCAGAAAAGTGTTTTACCATACATGTAGGAACCCACAACTCAGATACCCAGTTTACAAAATAACTCAAAGAACCTATAATTAGATATAATTCTGATTAAAATAGTTGTTGTATAGATATTCTTGTCTATTCCAAAGTGAATATGCAAAGGGTCAGAAGTAGAGTGGGAGCTTAGATTTGAAGTAGAGAGGGAGGTAATCATTAAAAATAATGTGAGCTCAGAGCAATGATGCACAAAAGCGAGAGTTTAGTGCTTTTGCATTCTCAATGGTGAGAGAAATATGAAGATGGAGATAATTATGAAATTTTGATGAGAGTGATGAATAAAATGAGGAGGAATCCTCTTCCTTTTTACAATCAATGACAAATGGTAAGGGAAGTTTTTCCCATTAAGCAAAAGGTCCAAATCCAAGAGGATGCACCCATGGTTTATAATAACATTAAGAATTAAAGGGAAAAGAAAAAAGAAAAATAAAATGGCTGAAGTTTTGTATCAATCGATTGAAACAAAAGCAGTTGATTGAAGTAGAACATGAGTCGAGTATTTCTTCTCAACAGATATAAACCGTACATAACTGCTCTATAGAGTATTAGAGTATGTATCATTTATCATGTAAGATGGGTAAATTCCTTAAATGATCCATTTATCACATCCAGGAGTTTAGTCCTACATCTACCAGTGGTGGGACTTGGAGGCTCTAAGGAGGGTATATAAAAAGCCTCAGACCTCCTGTATCAGATGAGAAAGTGCAATGCATATATAATCCATTTGAAGCCTTCTCCCGTGGTTTCATCCAGCTCCTTAAGGAGTAGGGTTCCATGTAAAATCCCATTGTTCCTAATATTTGTTATCTTTGTTTCTCTGATTTGCTTCCGCAGTATATTTTCTAACATGGTATCCGAGCAGGTTCGATTCTTAAAGATTTTTATGTTCTTTGTTTATTTTCGAGATTCGAGATTTGGTTCTAGGGGTTTTTTTATTGAAACCCTAATTCAAGATTTAGTTCTACATATTGTATTCTAGGGTTTCTGGAGAAACCCTAATTTTGAGAAGCCTAAAACGAATCACTTGCAGATCTGAAGATCCGGATTCCTTGTTCTCGCGTAATGATGTGCATCATCCAGCCGCGACATATCTTTCAGCCTCTTCTTGCGGTGTTGTATCTCTCGGAGCACCTTTGTGCGGCACTGCTTCAGATTTGCAGCCGATATCTCCTGGTCGCACCTCCAACTGTGCTCCAGGCGGCGCTCGATGTCACATCTCGTCCAAGCAACACCTTAAGGTAGTGTTGAACCTCCCTAGGCAGCGCTCCCATCTCCAGCAAATACCCGCGACCCTCTCAGTAGTGGGTTCCCTCGAAGGGAACCCTCGTTCTCACCTCCAGACGGAGCTCCATTGCAGAGCCGCCCTCTTCTCGCCCAAGGAGAAGAAGCAGCATCGGACCTCCAAGGTAGAGGTCGCATGACCTCCCAACAAACAGCATGCATCGGAGCGCCACCCCCAGCGACGTCGCACCCCTTCAAATCACGAGCTCCAAGCAGAGCCCTCTCAGTTCCAGGCCTCAGGCGAAGCTCCTATGGTGGATCTCAAATCTCCATACATGCCCTCCTCTCCAGATCACCGTGTAACTCCCCATTAGCGGCGACACCCGCAAGTATGCCATCTCGCACGATGGAGCACAGGCGGTGGCCTGAACCACCTGTATCCTCCTCCGATTCTGACGGAGCCCCATAGATCCCAGGCGGCATGGCTCCTTTTTTGAGGTGGTGGCCCTCCAAGCTGCGTCTTGTGTAGCATCATGCGCACAACTGCGTTCCAGGCGGCGACACTCTTGATGGGGTTGAAGGAAGAGTTCCCATGAAGGGAACCCTAAATAGAAGGGTCGGTTAAACCTTGGGCCCAAATGTTCTACGTTAATTTTAAAAAAAATAGGGGGAGGAGAGTTTTGGGTTTGCTACTTTATCCAAAGGAGATGGGGGACTGGTCCGTAATTTTTTAAAAAAAATATTTTTGTTTTGAGAAAAAAGATGCACACAAAAAAAGGACGTACATAAGAAAAAAAAGAGAAAACCCGAAAAAAAGACGATGAATGGCTTATTAAAAAAAGTGTGACGGCTATTAAAAAATGATGAAATAGTTGAGAAAAATTGATTTAAAAAAAATTATTGAGAAGAGAAGTTGGGAAAATGTGACGACTAATGTGATGTTTTATTTTCCTCATTTTCTTGTTTTCTCCCAACTAGGTTGACGTCATTGTTTTCTGACCAGTATGGAAGAAAGGGGGGGGGTATTGTATAGAGTCACATGCCAGATTGTCAGATTCTCCAGATTCCAGATTCCATGCCAACCAGTTGATCAAACTTTATAGTTCTTCAGACGTTCAGACTTGATGTTGAGATTTTGATTCTTCAGTTTGATGTGCACTTGTTTTCCATCTTTTGTGTGGTCTTCCCCATCTTTATTTTGGTCAGAGTTTTCATGTGTGCCATAGGGACTTCATATTAGAGATCCCATTCCGTATGCCATGTGGGCTAGGGTTTTCATGTGGTAGAGATCCCATTCTCTGAGCCAGTATGGGAGAGACCAAGTTCTCCGACGAGGAGACTTTTACAGACTCTATTCCCCAACGACCGTAGACTCCGACGAGGATGTCTCCACGGTTTTTCAGTTCGATCCTTTCAAAGATGGAGAAGTTGTCCACATGTTGTGGCGAGCCAGAGCTCTCCAAGTGGAGACTCATTTTCAGTTGCAGTGACTCTGACAGGCACGATATAGAGCACATGCTCTCCGACGAGGAGATTCGGTTCAACTCACACTCCAGCATGTTTGTTCCTCCTCACTTGCACAACATGAGAAGCAATGTCCTCGACATCAGCCGACAGTTGTGCACGTTGAGTTGATATTATCTGTAGTGTTTTGTATTGTGAGTTGAGATTTCTTTCTGTTTGTCCAAGCTGAGCATTGCATGCTCCAGCTTGAGGGGGAGTGTTAGAGTATGTGCTATTTATCATGTAAGATGGGTAAATAGATCCTTCCAAGATCCATTTACCACATCTAGGAGTTTAGTCCCACATCTACCATTGGTGGGACTTGAGGGTTCTGAGGAGGTTTATAAGAAGCCCCAAACCTCCTGTATCATATGAGAAAATGCAATGCATACATCATCCCTTTGAGGCATTCTCCCGTGGTTTCATCCCGCTCCTTAAGGAGTAGGGTTCCTCGTAAAATCCGGTTGTTCCTAATATTTTTCTCTTTATTTCTCTGATACGCTTCCGCATTGTATTTTCTAACTTAGAGCAATTAGCTAAGACTTGAAGGTAAATGGCTAAAGGTAGGTTAGTTGATCATATCTAGGAATAATCGATTGAAACCATTTTTGATGCTTAACGGCAGAATTCATTTCAAGGTTGACTTGTGTTGACCTGATTATTTGACTGGATGACTATATCAGTCAATTGGTGGAAGTTTTGGTAGAGATTTTGATTTTAGTGGATTTTATGGTTTGTCTCTTCTATAAAAATCATATAAAAATAAAACAAAAAAAATCTCTAGGTCTTCGATCAACATATATTGGTCTTAGCATTAAATAATAAAATATAAAGCATCCAATGAATATCTATACTCTTCAAACTTTATATATAAATTTCTTCAAGTATAGTGATTAATTGGCTATATGAACTGTCATAATAATGAATGTTTGATAGAATAATCAACTATCAGCTTTCTTGTAACATGTGTTAGCATAGTAGAAAAATATATTTGCAATTGTCATATCAAATTTGAAGTACAAGATGAGGTTCCAACAATATTTCCCTTTTTGGATATGACGAAATAAACAAACGTTTTTACCAAAAGATCTGCTACCAATAAGATACATCTTAAATTGAGTCATTCTATATAAAGATTGAATCTAGCAAAGTCACAATTCTTCATTACAAGCACTCCTTGATATTCCCTCTTAGTGTTAGTAAAAAGAGTAGAGAACATGAGAAAGAGAAATCAAAAGATAAGCAAAGCAAATGCAATTTCACAATTATATAGTTATGACAAGCCATGTCTTTTACACAGTTGTATCAAACATTGTTTTATACATATAAACTTGAAACTTAGCTTAAGATAACAAAAAATTTAACAAACAAAGCAACATCAAATTCTGATGACATCATCATCCTCAGAGAAGCCCAAGTGTAGGAGCATCCTGTAGGTGAAGAAATTGGCTTGCTAGTAGAAAGGAAAGCCATTAATCTCTTTGGCATATAACTTAAAGAACCATGTTGCTTCAAAATTTGCACTATGAGAAGAGTGGCCGACTGTCATGAATGATGTATGCTAATTATTAGGTATACGACTACTTTACTTTAGCTAAGTATATTTCTTGTCATTAGAGCATAGACAATGTAAACCATACTTTTTAGATTTAAGAGATAACCAGATAGGTATGTGTAATAACTAAAAGATTCTACCCAATTGTTGGACATGCGAGCCCACGGCGAGCCATTATGCAATAAATGTTATTGCAAATATCATTCCCTGATCTGAAATGAAGAACACTAATTTGCATAGTAGGTCCTTTAGTACAATTAGGGTTATGTACCACGGCCATCTTAATGAGCATACAACTGTTGATTCAATAATTGAATCATAGAGGTTGATGCTTTGATGAACATCTAAAGAGTTAGATTGAGGACTCATCGAGCACCGTCAAATGATTATTAAGAGATGATCTCCAGCCTGAGAAGGAGATGGCAATCCTTTCTCTGAAGGTTGATATCTAACTGGCCTCTTGATGCAGGTCCTCTGCATAGGAATAGAGATTCGGAGGTGTTAGGTAAGTTAGGTTAAAGAGTTGACTTAATGAGATCGAGATAACCAAAGTCCTACATCGTATGCTGTCGCGATATAGGCACACATCCTTTGACCGGAGACAGATGTGTTACTATATGTCTGAGTATGTACATTTGGTAGAACAATAGGTTGATGACCTAACCAAGGTCTATATACCGGCGAGCTGGTGTGCATATAAGGACATATGAGTAATACGATCTCTCAAAGGAATCATACAGGTTCACTTCTGAACCGGAAGACATGAGCTCACTCATGAGATATTGGGATCGATAAATTCCATGTATGGTCGTCTCGCTTATGAAGCTTGGCAGAATTTATAGGTATGATATATGCTTTTGGAAAGCATATGATCAATACCAAATCCCAATGATCAAATGAGAACCTTAATGATAAAACCATGAAGGTGACAGTCTAAAAGAGATATATAACTTCGGGTTTATTCGAAGGTCTTCCAGTATGCAGGATGTATAGGTGTTGGGAATACCTAAGGGTGATCTGATCATAAACGATTGTATAACCATGACGCTTCCATTCCGAGGGACTGATGAAACAGGTTTGGATTTTAGTGACTCCTCTCAGTAGAGAAGTAACTTGATCTTAGTCCAAGTTGGACATTGATCTGAATGAGATTCATATGCAATGAGAAGATTATGTTTATGGACTTGATTTAATCAAGCATCTATGGGAGGTCCATGAGATCTGGATTTGAGATGTGATTTCAATATCCAAGTCACTATATGTGGAACAATATAATCGCTCTGTCCTTATCTCCAAGTACCTACGGAGAATACACATTATTCTTGAAAGAGTTCATGAATAATTCCATTGTTGAAAGCATAGAACAATAGATAATTAAATGTGACTTAATTATCATGAATAATGTGAATTTGATTCACATTATATTGGAGAATGAGAATGGTTATCCAATATAATTAAATGTGATTTAATTAGTGTGGATAAGTGTAATATGGATAAGAGTATCCATATTATTTATAATATGTTATAAATATGATTTATAATATATTAGAGATAATTTGCTATGATTTATATTTATTGGTTAATTATTGATGTGAATTGGATTCACATTGGATAATTAATTGAAAATATAAATCACCTTTTATTTTGGGTTGTGAATTTGATTCACAAATTTCTAATGGCAAGATTGCAATATTCACAAAATAATTATGAATTATTTTTGGTGAATAATTTGTAACAATTGTTGTTGCAAAACATGGAGATAATTAAGGGATAATGGAGATTACATATAATCTCCACTCCCCTTGATTATAGGGGTGACAACCACCAATTCCAACAAGGAAATGGTGGTTGTCCCTCTATTTCTTAGAGAGGAAGTCTCCTTTCCATTATCTCCATGATTAATTGATTTAATTTATGGAATTAAATTATATTGATTTATCAATATAGATTTAATCTAAATTAAATTAATTATTGTTGTGTTTTTACAACAAAATCTTAACCATTGAAAGAAACACAAATCAAACTCATACATTGATTTTGTGTAGTCCATGGATCCCCAAAATACTATATAAGAAGAGGCACCCCATGCTCTTCAAGATGACAACAAGTTGTGCAACAGCTCTCTCCTCTCTCCCTCTCTCTCATTCTCGCGTGCCCTCTTCCTCCTCTCTCTTTGGGTGGTTGTCCACCCTAACCCTAGAAGGAAGAAGGAACTCGTCGTCGCCTTGTTGTTGTGTTGTCGCTTCGACGACTCTCGATACTCCATCTTCTACGATCTCGTGTGACGAGATCAGGAATTCCCTTGCTTGGACAACTACTTGGATTATGAGATCCCCGTGACTCATCCCTGCGCTCGCAAGCGTCTCCTCCGAAGGTCGGACTTGAGACATGATGCTTCTTCTTTTAGAAGCTCGATCGCAAGCACGCTACAACATGTATTCCTATATCTACTATGTGGTTAGACGAAATGATTCATAAATGGTTTATGGATCATGTGGTTTCGTCGTTTAAAAAATAAATAAATTTCGATGCACCGAGCAACTAGTATGACTAGTCGCTCTTGATCGTATATGATACGATCACCATATCCGCCTCGGGAAAGGATAATGCAAAATAGATCACTTTATACTTGAGATGATCATCGGTTTTTCAACCAAAATTATACCATATAATAATAATAATCAAAATCATTTTGATTAGCATTATAATGAGATTTGCTAAACAAATCCCAAATCCTATTCAAGTAACATGTTTGTTGGAAAATAGATCATGTAACCAATTTGTGATCTGGATCACATCTAATCAATCATTGGTTAAGGCAATGTCATTTAAGGCAACAATTATTGTTCTAATATTTATCAAATATTATCCAGGAAATTAACCGGTAATTTCACAATATTCTTAAATGACAATCACAAGGTTCATGGTTGAGTATGTAATTTTCAGCAGTGACCATCACCAATTAAAATTAGCATATCTCTTTCATTTTAAATCCAAATTAAGCAAAATCAGTTTCCAGAGATTGATAATTTGATTTAAAACAGAAATTATGTGATTAACACGCATTTTCAGGCGTTTTAAAACAATAATTAACATCTTAATTATGTCTCTAACCGCCACCCCCGAAACAGTGGACATATGGTCATTAAAACGGTCATATCTTGAGCAAATGGAATCCAAATTACGCAAACTCAAATTCCACATTTTCCTTGTTTAATGGGGAACATAATCCAAGTGATAATTTCGTGTCTAAACATTTTTAAACAGAGCAGAAAAAATCACAAAACATGGCTGCTTGAACAAATGCGATAAAAACTTTCGCAAACCCTAATGAGCCCAAGTCATCCTAGGTTCATGGATCATATCCAAGACCTTTAACTTGGCTCTGATACCATTTGAAGAATACGGAAAGATCCTTAAGCGCATCACGATGTCCAATTGACTGATATAGTCATCCAGTCAAATAATTTGGTCATCACAAGTCAACCTTGAAATGAATTCTGCCATTAAGCATCAAAAATGGTTTCAATCTATTATTCTTAAATATGATCAACTAACCTGCCTTTAGCCATTTATCTTCAGGTCGTAGCTAATTGCTCTAAGTTAGAAAAACTGTAAGGATCCTTCCGTATCCTTCACCAATAACATGATTTAGAATTTTTGGCCAATTTATTAGGTGCTCAAATTCTGAGAAAGGATCAGTTTCCATGCGAACAAGTATTGTAAGGGCAGACCTTACTAGAAAAAAAGGAATCTCACAAAAAAGGTCAAGTAAGATGAATATGCAATTTGGAGTGCCAACTATTCGAGACAATGAAAAAACATTTAATTAAATTGAGCATGGAACGCATAGGAGAACCTAGTGAAATTTCCTGATTCACAAAAACTAGAAAAATATTTGCACATAACATATTTATGAGTAGAAAATAGTAAATAAATATACCATGCGGGATTAAAATTTTCCATCAAAAAGTGGTAAATTTTTCATAAGCCGAAACAAACTTAGAATGTTAATACCAAATTGGAATCTGACAAACTCTTGCCGTGCAACTGGCTTTTCATAGACCACCTTGATATCAATGAAGTAGCCCCATAGCACGAGGGTTATGTTATGATCGAGGTAGGCGGTCAAAAAGGTGTAGAAATGATCCATGGGGATGAATTTCCCTATGAATTGGAATAAAAACTTCTGAGTGAAATGAAAGAGAATGGGCAAGAAGAATAGTTTACACCCCAAAGAACTTCCCATTACATAAATTTACTCGACTGGAAAATATCCCAGTTCGCTAAAAATGGCATTAGTCTACTAATGGAAGTCGCCTAAAATTTTGACAACAATTAAGAGATTTCGGACTTTGTTTATCAGTCGGTTGAAGCAGTGGATCAATCGGTTAAGAGATAGACTAGTGAGTGAAACCAATCGTCTAGCCTAGAATAAACAGAAAACTATAAGAACCCTTAGTTGTTTTTTTTCGGTTAAGCAAAGTTCGTAGTCACGTAAAGGAAAATTGTGTCGACTATGAGTTTATAGTAATCAACTAAAAGATTCCATAGAAAATAACTAAGTACATATTTTATAACATACCAACATAAATTAAGGTGATTAAAACATTACAAATAAAAAGAAATTAACCAAAAATAAAATAAAGACTAATATTGGTCTAATAATGGCAACGAGCAACGACCTCTCTAATCTGATCTAGCTTTAGGCTCTTTATATTTTCACAATTTTGATGGAGTTTCCATCAAAGTTGTGCTACATTCCATGTTAGTACTACCAAGAATTCTTCATATCGACAAACTAATTTTGGAATTGAACTTGAAGTTGCCCTCAGTTCACTACGATGTTTATTCTGGAGGTTGATCCAATCCACCTCCAATGGCAAGTGCTTCTTCTTTAGCTGCTTCTATTTAAGTGGTTTTGTCTGGTTGACCAACACCCATTCAAGTTCTAGTCTTTTTATTTAAGACATCTAACCATGCTATCTCGGATTGATTGGTAAGATTATTCCTTTGAATTTTAAATACACATGTGAGAAAACGGTCGAGAGATAGAGATGTGTGACATGATTTTCTGATCATGATGGCATAAATGATAAATGACATGCTTCAGGAGATATAGTTATATAATGCCATTTTTTGTGAACAAGTGCTACCCCAAGATGCAAGCGAGAACTCGTGGGGTATGATGGAAATCCTTCCAGTGCATGGGCATACCTTGAATAAAACAGTCATGACAGACCATTACCTGCTTCACCTCATTATAAGTGGCATCATGGTAGAGATCCATTAGAATGGTGCCCTCATCAATTTACTTGAGAAGGTTGGAGATGATGATTTTGATGGTGATTGGACTATTAAGGAACAATGAGTAGAGAATGATATTACATGCATCATCTTGAAAGTCAATAATCTTCACATACGACATCCATACTAAATCTGTATATACTACATATGAATCGATGGGAGGGAATAAAGATTTTTAAAAAAGTCGAGAAATATGGCTTCGTTGCATCATGGAAAGAAGCTTGAGTTCAGTGAATTCTTCCTAAATGATGGAACACTTACTGATAACCTTGGTGTGAGTGTGAGTTTTCTCAATGAGGAAATATCCTATCATAACATTGTGAGGCGACCCTTGATAGCTACGAAAGCTTGAGCCTACTCCTAGAGAATCTCTACAAATGAAGCTCATGGTTGATGAAAGTGAGAATGTATAAGAAAGAATGAGTAGAGTTGGCATATGAGTGAGTCATGAAATTAGTGAGTTTATTCATAAAAGTAGTACCTAAGGGTGGTTGAAGAGTTGGTGGCCCTTAGTGTAATTAAACAATGCAAAGTTAAAGAGACAATACCTTTTATTATCATTGCAATTGGCTTACCAAGGGTGTAGTTGGCTGAAACCTATTACTACAACAAACGGAAAATTAGTCATTAGAAACATAGTCGACTAGAAATATATTTCTGACGGCTAAAATCACAAGTAGTCAACTCAATTAATGTGTATGACAACTAATATAATTAACCTTGTGAGATTAGTAGACTAGAAAAATATCTTAGTTGGTTGATTCTTGAATCAGGCGACTCATGTAGTCATTCAGCTGGTAGACACACTTTTTCAATTAAAACACACTTTACTAAGTAATTTGATAATATTATTTAAACAACAAGGTCGTAGTTGTTTTTTAATAAGGTTAAACCTATTAGTTGTTAGATGCTTTGTAAAGATGTCTACTTGTCTGTCAGTGGTTCCTACAAAGTCAAGGTGAATATCTCCCTAAAGAAAAATCTCTAAGAAAGTGATGGCGAACATCAATGTTCTTTATCAATGAATGAAGCACATGATTCTTGGACAAGTTGATAGCACTTGTGTGGTCATGCTGATTTCTAACTCTCTTGAACTTTATCTTAAGTCTTATAGAGTTTGCTTCTTCCAGAAAAAATTGTGTGTGCTAGTGATGCTGCTATTTATTGTGATTTGATGGTATAAAATTCTACACAATTTTTCTTCTTGGAGAACTAAGAGATGAATGAATTTCTTAGGAACCGAGAAGTTCCATTTGAACTCTTTATCTTATTATGCCTCCTGTAGAATCAACATCAATATATGCTGATAAATTAAGTGAAGGTGTTTTACAGTAGAATAGTTCTGAGTTTTGTGTAACTTTTGAGTAGGTAAGAATCCTCTTCACATAGGGAGGTGAGATTATTTTGATGTTTGCTTCGAATATGGCATACAAACAAGTAGTGAGGATACTGCCAAATCTAGTTGCAGTTAAGCATAACAGTAATCTTATAATTCATCAATATAAAGTTTGATCGGCTGATTTTTCTTCATCAATCTTTGGAGTACTTTGAATAGTCATACGTGTGGTTTTTCCTTTAGCGTTATTTATTTATTAAGCATATCTTAAGTTCATTTGATCTAGGGGTAAAAAGACCATTCTTTAACTGATGTATGTGTAATGGCTCTAGGGGTAAAAAGACCATTCTTTAACTGATGTATGTGTAATCCTATGAATAATTTCAACTCACCAATGAGACTCATTAAGAAAAATTGCATGACCTATGTAACATCTTTACAAAATCCTTCCTTTTAAAAACCGAGGCATGTCACCAATATAAATCTATAAGAATGTATGTGGTTTTCTTAAAAAATAATGTACAATTTACCTTCCCTATTTTAAATTCATATTTAATAAGGGGGTCTGTAATCCATTCATAAAATGTTTTAAGGGAGTGCTTTAATCCGCACTGAGCCTTTTTAAGTTTAATGACAAATTCAAGATTTTCTTTAACTATAAAAAGTGGCAGCTTTATTTAAACTTCTTATATAAATCCATTTACAAAGGTACTTTCACATCCATTCTATATAAATTTTTAACTTGAAGTGGTGTGTATGCAACAACATCCTTAGTGATTCCAGACATTTCAACAGAAGCATATGTTTAGTCTTGTGCTACTTGTCTCGCTTTGTTAACTTTCCTTCTTTATTTTGATGTATTTCTGAATACCAATTTTATTCCAGTTATTATATGATTATTTGGATTTGGAACTAAATCTGACACTTCATTTCTTGTGAATAAATATAATTCTTATTTTATTATTTGTTCTACTTGAGATACATAAAAATCTAATATGAAGTTAATATTAAATCTTGATAATTATGTATTTTATCTGATACATTACCAATTATTTGTTCCTTAGGATAATCTTTATAAATATACACTCCCTAAGTGAATTGTGTGTATTTGAGTCTTTTGTGTTTGTTATATCAATAAGAATTTCGCCATCTTCTTCTTTGATTGCTTCTTTTTTATTACTAAGTTGTTGAAATTCCTCATTGAAGTCAACATTAAGCGATTATTCAAATTTTAAGGTTTCTTTGTCAAAAACTCTATAAGCCTTTACTCTGAGTTGAATATTAAATGAAAATATATTCTTTTCCTCTGGTTTTTGAATTTAGGGAAAATTTGAAAAAAGATCCCAACTATACCTCGATTCCCAATTGCGAACTTTTTTTAAATATGACAAAGAGGACATTGACCTTTCAACATTAGTGTCGAATATCAACATGAAAGGGTCGTGGAAACTTACAGATGCATGCATTTGAGATAAAGAAAATAAGATTAGATCTCTCTTTGTTTAATTTCAAAAATAAGTCCAATAATTAGGATCTTGATGCTTGGAAAAGGCAGATACCTCGATGATGTAACACTGGACGAAAGGGACAAAATGGGGGGAAGTTCTACTAGAGTTGTGGCCCTTTTGATTACGTACACTATTCCCAGTCAGTATCCAATGCTCCTTGACATTATCTTGTTGTGGATTTGATGGCTCTTCTATACTACAACACAAAAAAAAGTTTTGGTCAAATTCATGGTGGTTCCATGATTGCTTTAGTAAAGAATCAACGTATCAGGTACCTCCATTCAATAACCATAACAACTCTCTTCAGACTCCACTCTATAAAGAAAGTCGTAGGAGCCAACATTTTCATGATCAAAGTATATACTTTGTAGAATTCCACCTTCAAAGAGAGTTATCCTACGATGATTTGATCACAATTTATCTCACTCGAGACTCCACTATCAACCTCATGTTTTGTCACACAAATCGATCAAAATTCACTTTTCCTAACTAGATTCATCTCCAACCTTCAGTTTTAGATCACCTTTCACGCTTCATCTCCATTCCACCTCAAACCCTCTAACTTGTACTTAGTGCACCCCGAGTTTGTTCCGATCACCTCCTCACTCTTTGAAGCATTGTTTACTTTTAATTCACCACATTTCCGATCGCATTTCATCCAATTTTGATAAATTCTTTCAATAAGCATTCCGTAGGTCCCTCCGTCCTTAGGATAACACAAGTAATGCTCCTCTCCATCATATTTTCAAGCAATAACAATAATATTTACAGCTACTACACCCCATTGGAGACTTGTAGGGTATATATTTTAGTTTCGTCATCTGAGAAGATCAGATGTTCTTTGCATGTCAAGCACCAATAACTAATAGAAGGAAGCACCTGCTATCCTCTATTAAATTAGGTGAAGAGAATAGAGCCTTAGGTGCACAAAAATCAACAAATGAAACTTAGCTCAAGCTCTGTTAACAGTGGTAGAGGTTCACCACTTTCTTTAGCAAGGGTTGGCTTTTCACTCGTGAGCCTTTCATTTTCCTATCTATTTTATTTCTTACATTAGTAGAAAAGTTCATTTTATTTCATTTGTGAAATTTTAAGGGAAATTATAAAAAAGGCTTTCATCTATGCATTAAAAGTTTAGTTATCGGCCTTAACTTTGAAATATAGCAAAGAGAGATCCGATTTTTTTGTTCTCATGTACATGCTTTTGTAAGCCTATGTGACCCCTTTATACCGATATTAAAACATAAAGTTGACAGTATAACACCCTTAATGTTACATTTCAAAAAATGAGTATCCTAAGAGGGCATCAAAGCATAGATGATGCCATTTTTTAAAATTTATACAAATCAATGTAAATCCACAAAGTATTATTTTTCCAATCTTATTTCAATCATCTAAGTTTTCCTACATTCAAAATTCACCCTAAATCGTCCTAAACTGCTGCAAAACTTTGAAATGAACATGTAGATCTTGGATTTCATTTGGGGCATCCAATTGATTGATTTTCAAGGATTTGATTCTAGGATCAGTTGATGCACATTATTTCATGTCAAGTTAACGGCAAATTAGAAATTAAGATCTCAAATGATGAGTATATGTAGGTTTACATATAACCCACTTAATGATCTAATGGTAGTACAGTGCTTACCACCCGAAAGACAAGGATTCAAACCCTAGAGTGAACACCTATGTGTGTTTTCCCCCTTGTTTCAAAACACATGTAGGGGATTGACTCTATAAGTTACACCTAACATGCATAACATTCACACTCATAGAGATATCTCCTAGATCGATTGCTACTATAAATGTAATTGATCCCCTATTCCCTAAATGGGTGCTGGTTGATCAAGTTAACTGGTTTTACTGATCACTCATCTTCAAAATCCTAAGCATCACAAGTTGTTTACTAAAGAAGTATAAATATTGTATTATGTATCCTGGACATCTCTTCCAAACCCGATCCCCACTTTTTTCATATCAACCTTAGGGGATTCGAACTACTATAAGGAATAGAGAAAATGTCCGATTATCATTGGGAAACAATATAAAAACACCAACAACAAGTGGCGACCCAAGAGATAGGGTCAAAACCAAATAAGCATCCTCCAATGACAATCTTGACAAAATCACAAATTCCTTGGTACTCTTATATCAACATGTTACATTTCCATAGCTCCACACACACATTTGAAATATTAGACCACAAGGGAAAACCATGAAGGCCTCATATGTCAGAAAATATTACAAGTCATGAGGCACACTATGAAAGAAGATTGGATGATGTGATACCTTTCCATTATGGAGTTGCATTTTTTCATGAAGCTTCAAAGTTTTGTAGGTACCCAATTATGATTTATCCTTAAGAAAAGTGAAGAGCATTAAAGTTTCTTGAGGAAGCGAAGGGTGAAAAAATGTATGGAGGGGATCATGTCCAATGAAGGTGGTTTAAAAGAATTGATGGGTGGTTTCTTTCAAGTGAATAAACCCTAAAACTGTCCCATCCTTGAGTGGCATTTGTTTCACTCTCATTACTTATTTTTTCTAAATTTGAAAAACCATGATTTACTAAAATATGCATAAATTTTAACACAATTCTCATTTGAATGGTTACGTTTGTTGAAAAGTTCCAAACAAATGCATTCTTTTGAGTATAATATTGATTATGCTTTTGCAATTTAGGAAAAAACCTAAAAATTTAGGAGATTACATCTAAGGAATCATAAAATAAACCTGATCTTCCATAGATAGCATGGTATACATCAACCTTTAAAATGTTGAGCCCCGTCATGGAAAGCAATCACAATCTTAACATGTCAAATATATCATAAAAATATAACTATATTAAAAAACATATTGAAGGTCTAGAGAATGCAACCTAACATATATGGACAATCTTGCTAAAAGGAAGGAGGCATCGACCATGGGTTAAGCCAAAATATACCTTGCAAGCTTGGTCGTCGGAAAGTCCTCCCAACTTACTCTCTATGTACTTTACAAGGATACATCCTAAGGAAGTCCTAGCTTATTTGTCCTCTCCTAAGGGGCTATTGAAGATAAAACAGTATGGAGCACACCAAATATGGAAGTGGATTGCAAAAGTATGTGAGCTATTCATTGCAACTTTGTGCAAGCAACTTATCAAGACCCCATGTGAATTCCTTCTTCAATGACACTATGATTATGTATAAATCTTGTGACTCGTTTTTTTGAATTTTTGTGTTGCATATTTGATCCTAATATATTCTTAGAATTTTAAACGTGAATGTTTGGCATTATGTTTGTATGTCATGTAAATATCATATATCTCATTTTTGGTTGTGAAAGAATTTATTTGATTCTATGTATATGTCCCATTACACTGTTATTTTAGTTATGCATAAATATATATTAACTGATACTGAACTTCATAGGTGGCATTAAAGCTCATACCAGATAGAACAAGCTTCATAAACTTGCTGGTTGACGAGAAGAAAGATCAGAACTTATTGAAGAAGTATTTTCAAGACTTGTTGTCTCTACTTCAACCGTTTCTTGATGAGATGAACGGTTATTTGGTGAAAATATCAATAAATTTTCATGTCTGATTTTGATATTAATTTTTCTCTGATGCTAGGAAGTATTTATCATTCATATGTATTGGAATTGCAGAGAGAATTTCAAGTGGAGAAGTTGACATCGAAATAATTGGAGTGAGATATGTACAGGTTCATCATCGTCTCCATATGTATATAGTCCGAAATCGCGTATTCGGGGCTTTGATTATCCAAAATGAAGTCTTCTGAAAGGATAAGTCAACTAATGAAGCTGCATTGCAGACAAGCACATTTTCTTAGATTTCTTGAAGGGTAAGAAGGGATCCCACAAGAAGAAAGATGGTTTTGGAATAGGGAGAATACCGTGGATTGGTAATCAGAACTTAAATACATCAATTTTCCCATATGCCTTAATGATGTAAATATCAAAGTCTGTGTTTAATTACTGTAGTTAGTGTTGGATATTTTTGTTGTGAATTGAGGATCTCATTTTACATAAAGATTAACTGATGCTTTGTACATAATTACAGTTGCAGTTTCCATGAAACTCTAGATCCAAGCACAATGATTGATCTGATTCATTCATCAATGATGATTCATGTCATCATTGGTGCCCCAAAGCAATTAGGACCAGGACTAGTTGTCAAGCTTGTGACAATTAGAAAACTAGTTCCACTGGCCAAGATTTACATTAAATAGATGGTGGGGTCCTTATTTGCTTCATTGAAAATGGGACTCCAGATCCCTATCTTCCTGATAGTGAAATCTCTACCATTTATGTGTTAGAGTTTGAAATTAAGTACATGCTAAAAGCATCCTAATAAAAGAAAATCCTGCACATCTGGCACCATCACATGCTAGACCTATATCATATGTGAAACCCTTATTTTATTATCGTTCAACTGGAGCCACAGGAGAGAAATTTAAAACTAGCTAGAGGAGTTGGAAAAACTAAACATGGAGTCGTAAAAAATTAAAACTCAGAGTTGTAAAAAAATATAAAAAGGAGTTGTAAATCGCTCACAATGAGTAGGAAAAATTAAACATGGACTTGTAAAAAAATTATGTTCCACTCTTATAATACGGAGGAGTTGTAAGAAATAAACACAGATGTAAGAAATAAATATGGAGTTGTAATTTTTTTTGAAATAAATGCACGATTGTAAAATATAAGAAAAATATATGATATATAAAAGTAAAGTAGTAAAACGTATCAAAAGAATCATAATAAGTTATTCTCCCATTTATAATCAATATCTGTGCAAAAATTTAGATTATTTGTTTACAAACATGTAAATATCGGAACAAATAGAAATGCCATTTTTGACGGTGACAAATTTAAAATGACTAATTTGAGAATGTGTGCTTATTTATGCGCTAATGAGAACATGGTTCATTAGGATTATAATGCATACTCTCATTTTGCAAGTGTTTACAATCATTTTAAGCAAAATATCTATTATTTGAAAAGGGTAAAATGGGTATGTCCCATAATGGAGCTAATTTGGTTCCTCCGGCCACATTTTTCACATTTTTTTATTTTTTTTAAAATGCTTCCATTGATTTCATAACTATATCCATATATTATGTCTTTCAAATTTCGTATGAAATAGAGACTCCTACGACCTCTATCCAGATGGGGGTCAATTTCAACAATGTTGCGAATACTAAAAAATGATTGTTTGGATGGAGGCTATATGAGTCTATGTTTCACACAAAACTTAAATGACATAACATGTAGATAAATGATGAAAATCCACAAATTCATTTTTAAAAATAAATAAATAAATGAGGAAAATGGATGTGAGGGAGTCAAGTTAGCTCCCCATGGCAACCCCATTTTCCCTTTTATAAATATTACATAGTTTCTTACTAAAAAGAAAATCTTAAAGATATATCAAATGTTCATTTGTAAAAATAGAAAACATATTTGGTCAACAAATAAAGATATGGTCGTTTCATATTAAGTTAAGATTTGATTGTTGCAAAATTATACAACCTATCGACAACCTAAATTCTTTTTCCTCATTAAATGTTTATATTTATATCGTGTTGAGTCACAATTTTTAAGTTTCAATACAATCACATTCTTCGTCAATTCTTCCTACTATATATTGTGTGTTTTTAATCCATCTTTTCTTTGTCGGGTTCTAGTTCGTTCTAATCTTTGATTTTGCCACTACATCCCTATTATTTTAATTCAATTCAGTAAAATTTTACGTCAGTCGTATAATGTTTGTTGCTTTTTTAGTTGTTACAATATTAGCTCGTGAAACATTTTTTGCTTGCAACTTCTGATATTATTCTGTAAAAGTTTTTCTTCTTTGAAGTGTAATTACTATGCCTTCTGTCAAAATAATAGCATATTTGTACCTCTTACATACGTACATATGATATTATTGATACAACATTTTACGACATATTTTTGTACATATGATATTATCAATACAACAAATTACCACTGACCTTTCATAAGAGTTTACAAATATTATAAACCTTTTTACAAACGAGTCAATCCCATTACGCAGTATATGTTGCCCCTTATTAATACAACTTTAATTCTTATAATGGTCTTCTAAAAAATAATACTTACAACACATATCTATACTTTTACTAAAGCCCGGTTATTCTCACGCAGCTTGACATGTGCCATCCACTGCTTCAGTTTTGTTAATGTGACTTGAAGCCCAACCACTTGTTGGGTTGCTGATGTGGCTGATCTGTATCCTGACTTCTGATTGACTGAGAGCTATTGGGTCAGGATTGCTGACATGTCTGATTTGTGTCATGCCTTCTAATTAGCTAAGAGTTGTTTGGTTAGGATTGCTCACATGTCTGATCTGTGTCCTGCCTTCTGATTGGCTGAGAGCTGTTGGGTCAGGATTGCTGACATGTCTGATTTGTGTCATGATTTCTGATACGTCCGCGGTTGCCCTCCCCCGAATATATAAATACTCAGAAAGTCTGCTCCAACGAAGAAGGTCAACCATTTATCCGCCATCAATATCGATCTCGTTGGCTGAGAGTTGTTGGGATGGATTATTGAATACGAATGGTATTCTTTTGTTGTAGTATAAAAGGAGCCTTAGGGCCACCAGATACTAAAATCCTCATTTTGATCATGTTTCTCATCCCATTTTTTTACCTTCTCAGTACCCTCTATATTACCTTTTCTCCATATAGTGAAACTGATCGCCACCGTCCAAGGACGTAGCCCAGTTAAGGGTGACCCTTGTAAATCTGTGTGTTTGTGTCTTGCTTGTTTGATCGTATTTATGTGTATTTGCTTCTGCGATTTGCAACAAACTGGTATCAGAGCTTCATGTTTCGCCAGGATCATCCATTAAGATGGCATCGCACAATCTAAAGATCGAGAAGTTCACGAGGAGGAACGGATTAAGTTTATGTCAGATCAAGATGCACGCCCTTCTGAAGCAGCAGGACGTCTCAGCACCGTTAGATCAGGAGAGGGCGAAGGCACTCGAGCCATCTGAGTTGATGGTGCAGGAAGAGAATGCACCCTCGACGATCATGCTATATTTGGTAGACAAGATTATCATGGAGGTTGTTGATGAGGATTCCACGGCTGGTTTGTGGTTGAGACTAGAAAGTCTATACATGACGAAGTCTCTGACTATGTTTCTTTTTAAGCAACACATGTTCTCTCTACATGCATGAAGGTACATCTCTTAAAGAACATCTAGATTGCTTAAATACATTATTGATGGATTTAAGAAACGTAGATGTTAAGATTGAAGATGAGGATGCTGCCTTGATTTTATTGGTTTCTCTTCCATTATCATTTGAGAATTTTGTTCAATCATTCATTGTAGGAAGAGAATCCATAACCTTAGAGGAAGTTTGTGCGAGTCTGCATGCATGTGAACTTCGACCTATGGCTATTAGGATGCAAGACTTTAACGCTGCAGGTTTGGTTATGACTCATGAGAAGAGTCATATCGGTTCTGACTACACAAAGAATGGAAAGCAGAAGTCCAAGTCGAAGAATTACAATGCTAGAGACATATGCAATTAATGCAAGGAACCTGGACATTGGAAGAAAGACTGCCCAAAGAATGCCACAATTGCTACAGTGGCTAAAGGTGGCAGAGATTCTGAAGACGATTTCGTTCTCACCGTCACAGATCAGAAGACGACAGATAGCATATGGATTCTTGATTCAGGTTGTTCTTATCATATGACTCCCAATGAAGATTGGTTCTGCTCCTATGAGAAGATAGATGGTGGAAACGTTATCTTAGGGAGTAATGTATCGTACAAGATTGCAAGGATCGGCTCTGTGAAGATCAAGATGCATGGTGGAGTCGTGAGGACTGTGGCAGAATTACATGCTCCTGATCTGAAGAAGAACTTGATATCCCTTGAAGTCTTGGACTCTAAAGGATACATGTACAACGTTGAAGGTGAAGTCATGCATGTTGCCAAAGCTGTGATTGTTGTCATCAAGGGCAACAAGAAGAAGATCCTTTATGTCAAGCAAAGGGTCTACAGTTCCTGGGAGTAAGTTCAAGTATTGTTTGGACTTGCTCAATATCAACAGTTGGCAGTAGCCCCAAAGAGGGGACGACAAGGTGAAGCTCGGCAAAGCATCTCTAAGGAGAAATTTCAAGGTAGATATTATTTATAATTCCTCGATTCCTACTATCTGAATTCAAGTGGTGAAGTATAGTAGTGGATAATTCTTATATATGAGAATTCAACCTCGGTGGATTCTGGCAGTGGTTAATTTTGTTAGTTGAGAATTCAACTCATGGTGGAGTATAGTAATGGTTAATTCTGCTATATTAGAATTCAACCTCAGTAGAGTCTAGCAGTGGTTAATTCTGCTAGTGGAGAATTCAACTCATGGTAGAGTATAGTAGCGGTTCATTCTACTATATAAGGATTCAATTCAAGGTGGAGATTGTTAATGTGATTTGAATCTATCCACTTGTTGGTTGCTGATATCGTTGATCTGTATCCTGACTTCTGATTGGTTGAGAGCTGTTGGGTCAGTACTGCTGACATGTTTTATCTGTCATGCCTACTGATTGGCTGAGAGCTGCCGGGTCAGGATTGCTGACATGTTTGATTTGTGTCCTGCCTTCTGATTGGCTGAGAGTTATTGGGCCAAGATTGCTGACATGTCTTATCCGTGTCCTGCTTTCTGATTGGTTAAGAGTTGTTGGGATGGACTGCTGAATACAAATGGTATTCTTCTGTTGTAGTATAAAAGGGGCCTTAGGGTCACCTGATACTAAAATCCTCATTCTAATCATGTTTCTCATCCCATATCTATACCTTCTCAGTACCATTTGTATTACCTTTTCTCCATATAGTGAAACCGATCGTCGCCGCTCAATGACATAGCTCAGTTACGAGTGAACCTTGTAAATATGCGTGTTTGCGTCTTGTTTGTTTGATCGTGTTTGTGTGTATTTGCTTCCATGATTCGCAACAAGATCCTCTGCCCGTCTGCTTGTGAAGCCTTCATTCCTTTCGTTTTCCATCCCTCACGCATATGCTTCCAAGTGTTATGTTTTTCATTTCCACCTTATGAAATCGAAGCACTCTATGTTCGTTCCAGCCGCTTCCATACAGTGATTTTGTTTCCCTTTCACCCCCAGTGAAATCCTCGCTAGGGTTCCCGCCGTCTATCGTCGATTTCTCCCTGATGCTCTGATCTTTCTTCTTCTCATCAGTTCGCTTCACGTCTTCCCTTTGTTCTTCGGGTTGGAGGTAATGTTCCTCACTTTACTTTTTACGTGCCTTCGCCTGTGTGTCCGTACTTCTGATCTATTGTCGATGCTCGCATCTCCCTCATCTTTCTTCTCCGTATCAAGTCGGCTTGCATGGGTTGGGGGTTATCGTGTTCATTTTACCTTTTTCTGT
This sequence comes from Ottelia alismoides, assembly GCA_037367405.1. NCBI lineage: Eukaryota > Viridiplantae > Streptophyta > Magnoliopsida > Alismatales > Hydrocharitaceae > Ottelia > Ottelia alismoides. Next base: position 150,934 of record JAZKJV010001405.1, read on the forward strand.
ATTATGCACATAATTACTTTTCCCTACATTATTGCTTTATTTCCCACTGTGTTTTTTTCATAATGTTTATTCGATTTAAGAAAAAACTATCTCATGTTTGCATTCCATATTTACTTCCACAATTACCATATTTTACATATTTCATTCGAAATATTTAATATCGATTTATTTTTCAGGTCATTTGATGTCACCGACACTCTTTCCTTTCCTGTAACATTTGTACTTTTATATTCTGTTAAAATAAATTCTGCAGTACGTATGTCGATGCTACCATATTCCCTAACATGTTCACAAACTCATTAGTGATGTAAATTTATCTCAAATTTCTAATTGTATGCTGACCGTTTCGGGTTCGTTTGTTATATGTAGGTAATTACTTTTCCTCACATTATTGCCATGTGTATATTTATATTAACAAGAAACTATCTCACTTGGATAACTATTTCGCTTGATATTGCAAAAACTTTCAATCTGCTATGAATCCATGTGTAATTGGTTAATCATGTATTATTATCATGTAAGTACACTTCTTATAAAAAATAATGAATTAATTTTATATTTTTATTTGTTGTTTTATTTTTTTCATGTATGTATATTCGATTTAAGAATGAACAGTCTCATGCTTGCATCTCATATGTAGTTGCACATGCAGCTTATTTTTTTTGAGAAAAAGAGGGTGAGCTCTCGAGATGGGAGTCACCACGCAACGTTATATTATATCAAATCCGAGAGAAGTGTTACATAGTATAATTAACTAGACTCCCAACAACACCTGAGAGCCTTACAAAGGGAGATAACATTTTCTGCATAGAACCTCTGATTTTTAAAAATAAGCTCATTTCTCGCCTGCCAAATTGCCCATAGCGCCGCGAAAGGTCTAGCCACATTATCCGAGGAGCTGCCTCCCACCTTCCTTACCCCTTCCCAGAACCTTGAAAAGCAACTGGCATCTACCCATGGGATCGCTAGTTCTTTCCAAACCTTTTCCAAAGTCCCACAAGCGAAGAAGGTATGTTCCGAGTTCTCCTCCTGCTCCCCGCATCTGTCACACATCACATCCTGAATATTTAAGAGCCTTGCTCTCCTAACCTTGTCCAGTAACTTGTCTCTCCTAAGGCACCAGAGGAAGATTTTTATTCTGTTCGGGATCCTGCTTGCCCAAATGATCTTCACATCCTGATATAAGTCCAACTCATGTCCTTCCTCACCATTTCTCAGTTCATTATATAAATGTTTAACTGAGAACTTCTTACCTGTCCAAAACAAAATGGTCTCTGCATATTATTCTACATGTTTTATTCAACATATTTAGTACTGGTTCATCAAGTCATTTGTTGCCACCGCTCCTGTTTTTATTCAGGTAACATTCATAATTTTACATATATTGTAAATGTTTATAATGTAATTTTCTTGGTTTTATTCATTTTTAACGGAAAACGGATATCCACTAGTATGAGATTGAATTAAACTTCCTACATATGATAACATATGGGTCAAGACGTGATATGAAAGCATAATATGTGATTGTCAAGGTGATATTCGTTATTTGTTAATGTGACTTTACATTATGCTATGCGGTATCTATGTTAAAGCTATACAGCATTTACCGAAATTCGTTGAATATGGGTATATCCGAATTAACAACATCCTAATATTTTCCAGGAGTAGTGATTCTTTACATATATCTATATATATTAATTTTGAAATACATATCAAACAATTACATTTAACATTTAAATTTCTATCTATTTTTCCAACATAATTCATCATCTACACTAACTTTCGAATAAGTTAGTGTTATATTGTTCAACAGAAATAGTATACCACAAAGTTCTTCTTTTCCTTTTATCTTATGCACGGGTGTTTCTGTCAGTTCAATAGAAATAGTATACCGCGAGGTTCTTCTTTTCCTTCTAGCTTATGCATTCGTGTTGTGTCAATTCAACATCTTTTCCTTGTTGTATGTCAGTAAGTAACATATTACAATACTTGAATATTATGCATAAAATTCTAATCCATTATGAATTGCAGAACATGATGCTCTGATGCCACATATAAGGCATGTGTTCTTTTATCAATAGATTACCATTTTTCACTATAACACACATACACATACAGAGAGAGATAGAGAGACGTATATGTGTGGTGAGTACTTGTTTCTGTGTGTATGTGTTAAATCAATTTCTCGCAGTTACCGAAGACATGCTTCTTCCAAAATTCTTAAGAAAATGAACATGGAGTATAAGAAGTAAAAACTACGATAAATGTCTCCAATTATTTTTACATTAATTATTATATCATATTTTCTTCATATTTCCCCTTTTAACATTTCAATGTACGTAGAGGTGAAGTAGAGGTGAAGCTCAGGACCTCTGGGCAAGCAAGATACCGAATAGGATAAAAGTTTTTCTGTGGTGCCTAAGGAGGGGCAAGCTCTTGGACAAGGACAGGAGGGCAAGAATGCTGGGCGTACATGATGCTATTTGTGACAGGTGCGGGGAACAGTCAGAGACCTCAGATCATCTCTTCTTCGCTTGTGAATCCTCGCTAAAGGTATGGAGAGATTTGGCAATCTCATGGGTGGATACGAGTAGTTCAATGACCTTTTGGGAGGGAATAAGGAAAGTAGGAGGCAGCTCAACTGATAATGTTGCAAGACCTTTTGGAGCGTTGTGGGCAATCTGGCTGGCGAGAAATGAGCATCTTTTTAGTAATCAGAGGTTTTGTACGGAAAATGTTGTGTCTCATTGTAAGGCTCTCTTTAATATTTGGGAGTCAAGGTAATGTACCATGTATCTTTTCCTTATATATTAATATATTGATTCTGCGGTGACTCCTACCTTGGGAGCTCACCCTCTTTTACATCAAAAAAAACATTTCAATGTACGTATAATATTGTAATTTCATACTCATATCAATTTAATGATATGATAAAATTTAATGTTTGTCTTTATACTAAATGCAACAAACCTAATGTAATAGTCACTACTGTTAGTTGACAACTTTCCCCTTACAGCATTTATTACTATCGTTATTTATTGTCATATGTAATGCAAATCAATTGTCATGTCAGCAAAATACACCACATAACTTCCGTCTTCATGCCCTTAATTCATGTAGGAACATGTGGTAACCATGCAATCTATGGTCTTTCAATGTCATCTACCATATTTACTGTCTCTCTTCTACTTTTAATAGCCTTTTAAATTTTACATTGTCATTTACTACCATCTATATTTATTTCCACCTGTCCTGCCGATTCAGTTGTCATCTACAAAATGCACCACCACATAATTATCGTCTTCTTTCCCTTAATTTATGTAGTAACATATGGCAACTATGCAATATGTACTTCTTCCATGTCACCTATCACATTTACCGCCTCCCATCTATATAGTGTACTATTTTTTATGAAGAAAAAGAGGGTGAGTTCCCGAGATGGGAGTTACCACGCAACGTTATATTATATCAAATCCAGAGAAGTGTTACATAGTATAATTAACTAGACTCCCAACAACACCAGAGAGCCTTACAATGAGAGATAACATTTTCTGGATAGAACCTCTGATTTTTAAAAATAGGCTCATTTCTCGCATGTCAAATGACCCATAGCGCCGCGAAAGGTCTAGCCACATCATAAGAGGAGCTGCCTCCCACTTTCCTTACCCCTTCCCAGAATCTCGAAAAGCAGCTGGCATCTACCCATGGGATCACTAGTTCTTTCCAGACCTTCTCCGAAGTCCCACAAGAGAAGAAAATATGCTCCGAGTTCTCCTCTTGCTCCCTGCATCTGTCACATATCACATCATGAAGATTCAAGAGCCTTGCTCTCCTAACCTTGTCCAGTAACTTGTCTCTCTTAAGGCACCAGAGGAAGATTTTTATTCTGTTTCTCCTATCTACATGGTGTACTATAAAGTAAATATCTATTTCAATTTTACAATTTCCCTACTTCCCAACGTACCTTATGTTACTTGCTTGACCTAATCTGCTCCGCATATCTTTTCCAACCATCCTCAAATATTATTGGATTTTCCTTCAATTACCTTTGATTATACCGTTACTTTGTTTCCTTTTTAACTTTAAGATGTGTTTATCTTTTTGCAGCTGCTACCATTTACTTACTATAATCAATAATCTTCCCCTAACAGATCAAGGTAACCTACATTCAAATCCTCTATTTTTCTGCAAACACTCCTTACCTTTTAAACTTAATATTTACCTCTTGCATCACATTAATTCCCCAAATAAATGATACCATACTTGCATCAGCAACCTACATTTGTTTAATATGAAAATAATTACTGTTATTATATTTTACATTTCATATGACGGAATCTGAATGTTTCTTTTACTATAAAATTCTTCAATATTCTTTCCCTTTATTTACAAAAACAAGTATGATAGACGGAATTTACTCACTCAAATACAGAAACTATCTAGGGAATTTTCCAGAGAAGAACATTGCAAACATCTAATACCAATTTTATCTATACAGAAAAAACCATAACTACCCTCCTATATTTACACCTATACCAATTTATAAAAATTATACTCAAAATTTAACCATAACTTTATCTATTCATACATTTCCTACCTTACAGTTTTAGGTATCTTTATTTTTTCGCTAGTATCGTTTCTCTTTATGAAACTAAATGTTATAATCGCCTTCCACAATTTGTATAAGATACACATGCTATAAAGTCAAAGTTTACAACATATTTATACATATGTTACACAACCTGAATATATAACATATTCAACAATTACTTAACATAACATACCGTAATATAATACACCATACACGTACTTCATTTTACAAGTAATATTCTGCATACAATACACTCCAAGGAAATAAAGAAATATTGCAGTTGTAAGATATTATTTTCAATTGAAACATTCTTTGTAGAACATGCTTTTCATTTCTACATATCTAACACATTTTTTCAATATCATCATAGCTGACATCATATTTTAGCAATTTACACTTTTTTTGATAGGTAATAAGTCCACTATATTCCAGTATACTGAACAAAAATTACAGGGGTATCAGATACCAATGTGTAGCTAAACAAAAATTGAGGCCTCCACAGCCAACAGGGCTGTAGGGAGAGCACCAGGTATAGAACTACTGCAAAGCGCAGCTGTTACATGTAAAACACCAAAAAACACCAAAATTGCAGCAACACGAATCAGTTATGAAGTCATTGAGATCCTCACGGACGAGATTATGTTCCTTGCCAGGGTTTGTGCATTAGAGTTGCGCCCAGAGTTCCAGCGGCTGTTGCGTTCTTTCCAAATTCCCAAACGGTGGCCGCAAGCGCACCCCAGCCCAACCTCCGGAGATTGGCCGAGGGGAGCTGATCAATCCACTGCACAGTGTTGATTAGTGACCGGGAAGGTGGCTGCGAAAGATCAAGGCCCACCAGAACCGTATCCCACGCATCCCCAACATAGCTGCATTGCAAAAAAACAAGCTCGCAAGTCTCATTATCATTCTGGCACAAGTAGCATCCATTAGGGAGTGTAATCCCAATTCTTTCTAGTCTGTCTAAAGTTGGGAGCCTATTCAGAAGAGCTCGATACAGCGTACAGGAGTGCCTAGGCACCACTCCCTTGCTCCACACAACGCCCGCCCAAGGAACCAACGGGGCCCGATGCCTGATCGCTTCCACCGCCGACAAGAAGGGGAAAGCATGAGGCACATTTGAAGTAGAGAGTGAGTAACCAGAGTTAGGAAAGCTTCCCCAGAAAGTGTCTCTTCTCCGAAGCATCGCCTTCCAGATCAAGGAGTCCCCACGCTTGGCCGTAGCCTCACGGAAAGAGCAGCAAGACAAGTACTTAGACCTCAAGTAATCAGCCCATAGAGAGTTAGGCGCAGTGAGTAGCCTCCAGGTCCACACCAGCAATGCAGCATCACGCAACATCAATGTCGAACGCAAGCCCATTCCACCTTCGGACTTTGGAAGGCAAATCGTGTCCCAACAGACATAGTGCCTCCCAAAGCCCCAGAGGAAATTAGCACATAATTTATCAATCCTAGCAGCTTCACCATGAGAAATAAGGGTCCCGCCAACCCAATATAAGGAGATACCATTGATGACAGAGCGAATGAGTTGCGCCCTCCCGGCCAAGGAGAGAGCATTAGCCTTCCATCCACCAATCGTTGCTTTAATTCTTTCTTGAAGATTGCACGTAGGAGAGCTTCTACCCAGGGAGGTGGTAAGCGGCAGCCCTAGATAGGAAGTAGGGAAGGCACGCCTAAAGACCCCCAGCTGAAGGGTGCAACCGAAGTCCGAGGGCGCGAATTTCGGTCTGAATAGCTTACTCTTGCGGGCATTCATCCGTAGCCCTGAGATATTTTCAAACTCATCTAGGATACTGGCAACCGCAAGAAGTGAGGAGGAGGGGGCCTTACAAAAAAAATAAGAGATCATCCGCATAGATGATGTGCGTGGGTGCCAAAGTTCTCCCCTGGCCCATAGGCTTGAGCAACCTTTTATCCACAGCCTTCTCCACCAACATGGAGAGAGATTCCATACCCACAACAAAGAGGAGCGGGCTTAGGGGATCTCCCTGTCTCAAACCACGGAAAGCTTTGAAGAAACCAACTGAAGTCCCATTCAATAAAATGGAGAATGAAGTTGTAGTGATGCGGTTCCTAATCCAAGCAATCCACGTGATGTTAAACCCCATAAGATCAAGCACTTTCAGTATGAAAGAGTGCTCAATTGTGTCAAACGCCTTAGTAAGGTCCACCTTAAGGCACGCCCTCTGTGAATTCCTCTTGCAGTCAAAAGCACCAACAAATTCTTGTGCCAGGCGCGTACAGTCTCCAATCGCTCTGCCCTTGATAAAGGCCGTTTGATTAGAGGAGATTAGGGTGGGTAGCACAGCCGCCAAACGCGTGGCAAGGAGCTTAGAAAAAATTTTGTAAATGACATTGCAGCAAGCAATGGGTCTATAGTCTCCCAGCCCGGATGGGGACTCCACCTTAGGGACCAGAGTGAGAAAGGAATGGTTGACTTCACGGACCATGTTGCCCCCGCTATGGAGAAAGTTCATGGCAGCACAGACATCTGGCTTCACCAAAGCCCAGTGTCTTTTAAAGAAGCCAGCATTGAAACCATCTGGGCCCTGGGCTTTTGTGGAATTGATGCTACGGAGAGCATCCCAAACCTCAAGGTCGGCCCAAGGGCGAACTAGCCATGAGCTAGCCTCACTCGTAAGCACCATGCGAAGGGCAGGAGGTTCAGGCCTAGAGGGCCAGTTACCACGGGGTCCAAGTAGAGCCTCGAAGAAACATGTTGCCTCCTTAGCGACCTCAGGGCACGTATCCACCAGATTCACGTTACCATCCAGAAGGGATGGAATGTAGTTCCTCGCTATCCTGCTCTTGGCCGAAGTGAAAAAGAACTTTGTACTCCTGTCGCCGAGTTGCAACCAATCCACTCTACTCTTCTGTTTCCAAGCTGACTCAAGGTCGTCGTCAAGCTTAGTCATGTGCTCCTTGGCATCTAGCTCGAGTTGAGCAAAATGAGGGTCAAGAGGGGAGTCACTTAACACGCCGTTGATCTTTGATAGAACAGCCTCCATTTCTTTAGCCTTGTTGAAGATATGCGCCTCCTTGCGCGCCCAATCCCTTATTGCCCTCTTCACAGCCTTCACCTTCTGCATCAAACAAAAAAGTGGATTGCCCACCACCTGTGTCGACCACGCTGCATTAACAATCTCCAAGTAGCCCTCCCTTGAGGCCCAATAGTCGAAGTAGCGGAATGGAGACCGCCTACAAGGCCGATGAGCAAAGCGGATCGAAAGAAGATGGTGATCACTGAATCTTTTGATCTAGGTAACTTTCTTACTTATAAGTCGTTTAGTACCATGACTTACTCTTACATTTCTAATTTACTCCAATTAGATGAGCAATACACAATCCAAGTCAGGATCATTCATTTGTGAGATTCATCAGATTTACACTGCGAGAACAATCCAACATCTGCTAGCTATATTGCTGTTGACGAACCCTTATAGAAAACATTATCTCAACTACAAAATTTCCTATAGTTTTTACTAAATTAAATTACTCGATAGAATGCATTTTACATTATCCAATTCCCAATGGTATATACATTCTTCTATCTTATTTAGGGATATGCAATCGAATGTGTAATAAAGATAAATGTTGGTATTTTCTTCGATTATAGTTTACATGAAGGTGAGGTTTATACCATCACAAACTGTATGTTTTCTCCAAATAAACCATAATTCAGGATTGTACCCAATTTATTAATCATAAAATTCATTGACGTAACTCATATTGTTCATCACATTGAAGTCAACACTACTATTCCACATTACAAATTTTCCTTCGTCAACTTTGATGATGTCACGTCGCCAATCTTTAGTATCATATATGTAATCGGTATATCAGATTTGTTTAATAAAAATCTATAGAGTATATGTAACTGTAAATAATACTAATATAATTTTCTTTCAGATGTTGGTTGTCTCATTAAAAAATCATTTTCATAATGACTACTTCAAGGAAGCTGCGTCAACAAAAAAGAACTTACAAATATAAAGTAAAAGGTTTGCTTACAAAGTTGAACTATTGCAATAATATTACTACTTGACTTTCAAATTTCTTACTACTTATTTCCAATTATTTATTGTATTTTTTCCTGAATACATGTAAACAATGACAAATTATTGCCCATTACGTTATGGGGTAAAGCAGCTAAAAGTTTTCCCGACAACACCTTCTTTAAGAAAAAATCGTTATCATTTTCACAAGATTGACTGATAAATACTACCAAGGTAAAATCATTTCACACCCCACCAAATTACTAATGTGTTTAAAATATTCAACTTACTATTTACATATTTACATTGAATAACATGTGATCATGTATTGTGCTCCACCATCTCTTCAAGAGTTTACATTGATTTAGATATTTATGCAGTGAATTACATTCGTCAAAGATATATCTTATGTATAAAATCAAAAAATTATCAACATATTTACATATAAAAAATTTCTTCCTTTTCCCCAATAGTAATATTACTCCAACTATTTCAGCGCTGATACACAGCTAATACCATCAACATCTGAAAGCGGATCAAACAACATATAGTAATTATATTTCACTTCTCATTACTATGCTTCAAAACTTCAAATAATTGTTTACGGATATTTTACTTTGTGCACTATTCAGATAAACAACAGATTGGAACCATCCTATTTCCATGCTCGAAGAGTTGCTGCTATATGGTTATTATCATCTCCATCTGCTTTGTTCACCTAAATATTAAATGTCGTATATGTAAAAAGTACTCTATTATGTTGTTCCAGTATATAAACTATTTCAATCTCCCTTGTTGTCTTTCTTATATTCGTATGTCTACATTTATGAATTGACATGAAACGTTAAATTTCTAAAACATCCATCTTAAAAAGTAGTTGAGCAAATTTGGTTCCATGTAGCATATATAACAAGAAGTTTTTCATTAGAAATTAAATTTAGACTACTGATGATTGCAGGGACCAACTAAGGTTAATTTTAAAATAAAGATGTCGTTGTAACCCAATCAATCTATGCGATTAACGAGAAAATCAACCATTGATAGATCAAATAGATAATAACCTGGTATAGCAACCATGATCAAACTCAAGGAGCACAACTATAAACTAAGTACTTAATTTCAAAAATCAAAGTATTTTTATTACTTTTTAGTGATTTTTAATTTTTTTTAGTTTTTAATTTTTCAATATAAGAGAAGTATGCACAAAAGATAAAACCACAAGCAATCTTTTTGTACTTTTAAAATGGGTCAAAATACTCAAAAAATTAAAGTAAAAATATTTTTGAGTTTTATATATTTGGTAGTATTTTTGATAATTTTTGGATATTTTCAGACTTTTTGCGATTGTCTAAAAATCAAATAATGATAAAAAAGCAAACTGTGCACAATTGGGGTGCAATTTAAAAATAGGTAAAAGGCTCAAAATTCCCGGAATTGATTTTTATGATAAACTAGAAAGAAATATCTACAAAAAGGAGCCAAAATCACAATTTTTGGATTTTTTGTTGATTTGATGTATTTTTAGAAGTTTTTTAATCTTTTACAAATTTTTAGGTTTTATAAGATATTTTTCAAAAAAAGATCTATAGGAGCTAAAAGGTGATAAAATAAAACTACAGTAATTTTTATAGAGTTTATAAAGTATTTTTTAATTTTTTATGTATTTTCTCAAACAAATAGGGGATTTTTAGGGTTTTAAATTTTTAATAATAGAAAATCAATGAAATTTAATTAGCAAAAAGTACCATAAATACCATACATAATCAGGAACTACAAGTGATTTTCAGACAATTTTTGGAGTTAATTAAATATTTATTGTAATTAATGAAAAAGTTGTAATTAAAAACTATGCACAGGAACTAAAGTGCAAATAATTTAAATCTCGGGGCTTGATAAATAACATGCAATTGAAGTTGAGAGGCCTCTACATAATTAATCCAGCAATCACACACGTAGTACGTGAAACCATGCACACAGGGAATATATGCAAATATCAAAACATTTACTTTATTCAATAACAGTTCAAAGTGCAGGATAAAATATGTAAATATACCAGAAAGCCACGTGAGGCTACACATGACTGTGACTCAGATGGACTAAAATGCAAATATTAAAACTACAGGGTCTTTTTTGCAAAAGTTTTTAACTACATAATATATTTATTGGACTAAGATGAAATAAAATAACTTGCAGGAGAAAAAGGGAAATATACCCTTCGAGGCACGTGGCGGGCACGTGAGGAGTGTGACGGTTCTGATGAAGCTCTGCTGAAGGATCTAATTGCCGGAGGATGTCGGGGACGTGGGGCTCAGATCTGCTACGTCAGTACGGATCTAATGGCTGAAAAGGGGTTGGTACTACCGTATGGCTCAGATGTACTGGGGATCTGATCGGACCGTTATTAGTTGGACGTGGGATAATGGTTCGGATCAAATCTCGCAGGAGGGGGTCATCCAACAACGAGAAAATGTGCTGGAAGAATTGAAGCCCGGCGAACTTCAATCGGTCGTGGATGACGATCCACGGGTCCAATGAATTGCGGTGAAGTCCAACAACATCATGAAGTCGTTCCTCGTCGAATGGATGGCTCCGATGGGAAGCTGAATGGTCGGATGGTCGTAGAGGGAGTGGTGCACCTGGAGGTTCTCCGGTACCTCAATTGAAGCTTAAGTTGCACTCGTTGCGCAAACCATCACCTGCAAAGGAAAAAGGGACTCAGGGGAGTAGCTCCGGTCCAGTTATTGCAAGTAAAAGTAAAGAGATGCGAAGGGGGAACGAAGCTCTGGTTTTCGGTGAAGGCAGAGGAGGTAAAACCTATCCTAATCATGCTCTGATAAGCAGGGTCCAGGGGGATCAAAGTGCATTGGAAGATGGAGGATGAGCATGCGGTGTGATCAAAGTGGGTAGATGGGTGATGCATGGCTCCATCCAGCTGGTCGGAGCAAGTGAATTGGTGGCAGAGCTAATGAACAAAATAGGTATGGAAAAGGAAATGCAGGCGGAATAAGTGATGCCTAAAGCTTCTGATGAACTCAGCAACATCAGGCGAGGGGATAGGAGGGGTTGTGGCCTCGACTCTAGAGCGGAAGGTGAAGGAGGATGCACGCGGTGGAGGAGCTTCAACCACGTTTGAGATGCAGCCAAGTAACCACCAAACTTCACTCCAAAAGGCTCTCTGGTGATCCTATCACGATCTGAAAGTGTATTAGGAGGAATGAGGCGGCGAGGCACGAGCTGGCGAGCAAGGTAGGCAGCGCGAACTACTTATAGGGGGACCTCAGGATTTAGAAAGATCGAACGAGTGAGTGATCCCCTAGGGAGATCTGACTTCACCTAGGGATTTGTGAATCACAGATCCTAGGAGAAGAATCAGGTATTGAAATCAAGGGAGAAGGTGGTCAGACCCAAACAGGAAAATGTGGAGAAATCTGGTCCGACGAAGGAGTTGTCGGGTTGGGTATGAAGAGGGGAAGGTTGACCCGTCAACAGACCCGAGCCAGCCAATCAGAAAATTCAGAATTAATAAATCACGGATAATGAAAATAAAATAGAATGATTAAAATGAAAATATTTATTATTTTTCATATGTGATTTTTAATTATTTTTATGGAAAAAATATATATAATATATATAGTATAGGATATTATGTACATATATAGTATTCCTATATATTTTATTCTTTTATTTTTATTAATTTATTTTTATACATAAATTCTTAATTTTATATTTATTTATTTATTTACAAAATAATTTGAGGAGTATAAAATGGTTTTTATTTGGTTTTTTCAATTTAAATGAAGGTATTAAATAAATAGGTATTTCATACAATATACAGACATGTGGCTTTTGTACAATGAACTTTGGATTTTATTTTTTTTTGTTTTGTATTGTCTTGTTTTTATTTTATTTTTTTTATTTTTGAGAATATGTACAAATGTTTAAAATACATATGTATAAATTATAAATTAAAATAATTATGTATGAATATTTACAAATATAGGTACCATATGACTATACAATGTACCCAAACACCATTTTTTACCTCATAACTTCAAAATTTATGGAACCCACCCTCATTTGAAAGCTAATTCAATTTGGAATCCAATAAAGGTGATTTTGGAAGAATTTGAGTTCGTATAGAGCCGGAATTGAACTGCCAAGTTCTTGTGTGTGGCTTTTCATGAGTGGCATTATTTATATTATGTATATAATTTATTTTACAAGTATTTTATTATTTAGAAATCATTTTTATGTACAACTTTAATTAAGAAAATAATTTGATTTGAGATCCTTTTATTGATGGATAAAATATAGGAATGCTTTATATACATAGAATGCCTAGTGAAGAATATACAAGGATCCTATCTCCCCATATTTTATTCGTTGTCGATCATGTCAATGATTGACCTTCTCTTGGGGTTTAGGTCAGTATGTACTTATTTCATAGTTACATCCTTCTTTCTTTTTCTTTTCTCTTTATTCTTTTATTTTTGGAAATATGTGTTAATTATGCAAATATTAACAATGACATGCACAGTTATAATTTATAATATTTACATGTATTTACAGATGTTTTTGCTAAAGATAAAGCTAAAATAAAAGAATAAAGAATGAGAATCAGATATTCATCATCCTCTTATACTTTACCTTTACTAGTCCCTTATCAAACACTTATTTGAAAAGAAGTGAAACTAAAAAGAAAAGAAACGAAAAAGAAATAATCAAAGTTGATTATTAAACTTATCTTTATAAAATCAGATATGGAGCTTAGTGAGACCTTCGGATTATTAATTTGGAAGAACCTTATTGGGAAACAGGTTTAAGTCTTAACAGCCTTCAAGTTTCATAATTCTATGGTCAGGTCTCCTTAACAACCAGGTCAGAACAAGTCTATATACGCAAACTCTAATGACTATGAATCTTTCCTTGTACTGTGCAAGTAATATGAAGCTCCCCACCTCAAAATGACAAAGAAACAGCCTCCCTCAACAAGGTAACTCTAATCCCCCAGTCTAGCAACTCTTTCCTTGAGGTGTGGAGTATTCTCATCTAAGTTGAAGTACAACCAGCTCAAGAAGAGGGGAAAAGGAGAGAATGGACCATGACCAGTATAACCATGTATCCCTTGGAGCTTAACCAGTGCAGCTAAGTCTCCAGCTGCAAGATTCCTTGAGATGAGATAGTGGAATACATAAGCTTTGTTTATTCAACTATGTACACTCCAGCAGATATTTTATTTTCAGTCAGTCCTATCCCCCTTTTTAAAGTTTTTGTATTTTTGCACATTTTTATGACATATATACAATATATCTACAAGGTGCAGCATGTACATAAGGAGTTTTTCTTCTTGAACCAGTAGACTATCCCTCTTGAACCAGGATTGAGGTGCACATCCCTCCCTAGAGGAGGACGGTAGGGTCCGACTAGCTGTACTACCCCTACTCCAAGCCAAAGGATTCTGCCTCCTCACCACCTTATAAGTGTTGAGTTACGTGTAAGGTGTGTGTCCAAGTCAAGCCATTGTCTCAGAGAGTTATGTGTGCGTTGTCAAGTGTTCTAGTTAGGCTAATCAAGATGACATGTGAACATAGCCTGGTGGACTCAAAGAATTAAGTCGCTATGGACCTGAAAAGTCTTAACCCCAAATCCTGAAAGGTTCCTCTGAGGTTAAATGGATTAAGGTCTTAACCAAGCTCCATTCTTCAATTTTATTCTAGACTAGTTTAAATGTCAACCATGATGCAAAAGAATACATGCAAATATTTACAAAAACTCTTTTTGGTTAGAATTTTTCAAACTATGCAAATTTTATGGATTTTTTATTTTCAAATTTTTAGGATTTTTTGAAAAAAGGAGTAGAGGGAAGAAAAGTTTTTACAAAGATATATACATTTTTGCAAAGGGTTTTATGTCACAAGTTTTCTAGACAATTGGATTTTATTTACAATATCTTGTACGGACATTATTAAGGATACTTATATACCAAGACTTTAGGGGTAGATTATGGTCTTTAATGTACACATATATACAAGTGATTTTCATACCCCATAAATATTTCCTATGTTAAAAACAATTTTGCAAACATTTTTCAAAATATTTTTCAAAAGATTTTTTAGAGCTATTTTTACTATCGTTTACAAACAATTTTACAATTTATTTTTGCAAATATTTTATTTTCACACAATTTTCAAAAATTTTGTATAGTATATCAAATTTTTATACATAAAATAATTTTCAAATCTTTTTACAAACAGAAAATATTTTTACAAAATTTATACAAAAATAATTTTTGCAAATGTTTTTACAACCAATTTTTACAAAGCATTTTTGAAAATATTTTTCAGAACATTTTTATTCATGTTTTATAAATAATAGCCATGCTATTAACATACACAAAGTATGAGTTATGGCTAGAGTATATATACGTTATATGCGACAGCCCCTATACTTAGCTTGAACAATGTCCTCAGAGTGATCAAAGAGCGATGAAGGAAGACATAACTCGTGTTGAGTATAGAGAAGTCAAAAGAATGCTATACTACAACGACTCAAAAGAATGAAAAGAATAAAATCAATAGAAGCTGGTGATCCCACCTATACTTAAGATCATGTAATCATAAGTATAGAAGACTGTACACAACAAGGGAAAAATGGAGGAGTAGAATGTATAGGCATTACCTCGCCTATACTTAGGGTAAGACATCCCTAAGTATAGGCAGCAAAAGTAGAGGTAATGGTCAAAGGAGTAATCACAAGTCTAATACTCCCCTATACGTAGGATAAAGTGCATCCTAAGTATAGAAAAAATCATAAAATGGATCTGGGGTATTACCAAAAGGAATGAATGGTATAGACAACATGGATCTATACAGAGGCGGAGCAGAGATGAAAATCAGGTATGAGACACATGTGATGTGAGTCAAGCAACACATCTCATACAAAATGAATAGGGGCAACATCAATGGTCACAAGATCATGATCAAGATATGGCTTTAGGCGCTGACCATTGACTCAAATGGTGGACTCAGAAGATAACTCAGATATGTCAATTCTACCGTTGTTGCGTACCCTTTTGATCATGTATGGTTACTCTGTAATTTCCTTGGAAACAATCTAAACCTAGCATCAAATAGTTATACTCTCTGGTTGGGCTCAAACAGCTTATGGCTAATGTGAGAATCATGCCATATCTTCACTCTATCCTTATATTGTAGGCTACTTGAGAAGGTTATATCTCTCAACTCCTCCAGGACTGTCGCTCTCCTCTGATGCCCTATACTCTTAGGATCTAATAATAACTCAATAACTGCCCAAAGTGACTTGTGCTTGATCTCCACAGGTATGTGGCATGGCTTGCCATAAATGAGTCAGAAAGGAGATGCTCCCAAAGGTATCTTGAAGGAGGTCCAATATGTTGGACATGCGAGCCCACGGCGAGCCATTATGCAATAAATGTTACTACAAATATCATTCCTTGATTTGAAATGAAGAATAACTAATTTGCATAATAGGTCCCTTCGTACAATTAGGGTTATGTACCATGGCCATCTTAATGATCATACAGTTGTTGATTCAATAATTGAATCATATAGGATGGTGTTTGGATGAATATCTAAGGAGTTATATTGAGGACTCATCAAACACCGTCAAATGATTGTTAAGAGATGATCTCCAGCCTGAGTAGGAGATGACAATCCTTTCTCATATAGGTTGATATCTGACCGACCTCTTGATGCAGATCCTCTGCATAGGAATAAAGATTCGGAGGTGTCATATTAGTTAGGTCAAAGAGTTGACTTAACGAGATCGAGATAACCAAAGTCCTATATCGAATACTATCACGATATAGGCATGCATCCTCTGACCGAAGACAGATGTATTGCTATATGTCTGAGTATGTACATTTGGCAGACCAATAGGTTGATGACCTAACCAAGGTCTATACACTGGCAAGCTGGTGTGCATATAAGGGCATATGAGTAATACGATCTCTGAAAGGGTTCATAGAGGTTTACTTCTGAACTGGAAGACATGAGCTCACTCATGAGGTATTGGGACCGATTAAATTCCATGCATGGTCGTCGTGCTTTAGAAGCATGACACGAATTTGAAGGTATGATATATGCTTTTGGAAAGCATATGATCAATACCAAATCCCAAATGCCCAAGATTGAGAAACTTGTTGATGAAACCATGAAGATGACAGTATAAAATTGATCTATGTCTTTGGGTTGATCATAGGTCTTCCAGTATGCTGGATGTACACGTATTAGGAATACCTGAGGGTGATGTGATAAATAATCGATTGTATAACCATGACGCTTCCATTCCGAGGGAGTGATGAAACATGTCTGGATTTTAGTGACTCCTCTTAGTAGATAAGCAATCTGATCTTGGTCCAAGTGTTGGACATTGATCTGAACGAGATTCAGATGCAATGAGAAGATTAGATTTGCAGTCTTGATTTAATCAAGCAGCTATGAGAGGTCCGTGAGATCTGGATTTGAGATGAGATCTCAACATCCAAGTCACTATACGTGGAACAATACAATCGCCCAGTCCTTATCTCTAAGTATCTGCGGAGAAAGCACACTATTCTTAAAAGAGTTCTAGAATAATTCCTTTGATGAATTATGTATCCAAGCAACAAGATGTTGATAATTATATGAGATTTCATTATCAAGAATAATATGAATCAGATTCATATTATGAGAATGATTATCCAAGATAATTAAATGAGATTTAATTATCAAGTAAATACAGATTATGGATAGTACTATCCATACTATCCATAAAATCAGTATATATTATAAATATGATTTATAATATATTAGAGAGAGAGCACCTTTGTAAATGGCATTTATTAATTGTTAATGTGAATTGGATTCACATTAAGCAATTAATTGGAAATGTAATTTACAATTTTGTTTAAGTTGTGAATATGATTCATAATTTTTCAATGGCATGATTGAAATATTCACTAATTAATTTGGAATTAATTTAGTGAATTAGTCATGGGTGACGCCCCCTTTTTTTAGGGGTGGATTATTATCCCTTTTATTATTATCATGTGATAATTGATTTTATTGAATTAAATTATATTGATGATAATGCAACATATATTTAATTTAATATAAATTAATAAGTTATTGTTTTGAACAACAATGATCATGGTCATTGATTAAAAACACATATCAATCTAACCATTAATTTTGTGTATCCATGGATTGTGATCCATGGACTCCTAAACTAATATATAAGGAGGGCAACCCTGGCCCTTTGAAAATGCACAATATTATACACGTCTACTCCCTCTCTCTCTACTCTCTCATTCTCACACCATCTCTCTCTCTCTAAGGGTGGCCGTCCACCTTGAGACATTGAGAGAATTGCAATTGTTGTTACGCCGCTGTGTTGTCACCTCGATTGCTCATGGATCTCCATCTTCTTTGGACCTTCTCGCACTAGAAGGAGACGTCGTATTTTGTTGGACGAAATCAGGAGATTCAAGGCTTGGATCTTCATCGAGGATTGCGGGAAGCATGCGTCTCATCATCGCGCCCGCAAGTGCCATCTTCGTGGATCGAACTTGAGTCAGGTGGATCTCTTACTTTAGAGATCAAGTGATCGCAACCACGCTTCAAGAGGTATTTCTAATACTTTGTAGTTTAATGAAATGATCCAAGAAATGTTCTTAGGATCATGTGGTTTCATCTTATGATTTAAATTTTTTAAATTCCGCTGTACCAAGCGACTAGTGCGACTAGTCGCTCCGATCGCATTGGATGTGATCATAACGCTTCCGTGACGCGCTTAATAATTCCACATATCCTTCAAGTGGTATCATAGCCTTAGGTCGGAAGGTTTTGGATACTATCCGTATACCTAGGACGACTTGGTTTTGTAAGGGTTACGAAAGTTTTATCGCATTTCAATTTTCGCATCTCTGTTTAATGGGATTTTTTTGGCACTGTTTAAATTGTTTAAACACAAAATCAATTGGATTTTGTTACCCATTAAATAAGGAAATCATAGGATCTGAGTTTACATAATTTGGATTCCGTTTCCTCAAGATATGGCCTTTTGAATAAACATGTACTCACTGTTGCGGGAACTGCGAATCTTAACATGATTAATGAGTTAATTACTGTTCTAATACGCCTAGAAATGCATGAAATAAATCAAATTAGCAATCTTAGGAAACTGATTTTGCGTAATTTGGATTTAAATTGATCAAGCTATGTTGATTTTAGTGATTAGGCGTCACTGCTGGAAATTAACAAACTTGATCATGAACCTTGTCATAGGCATTCAAATAAATTGATGAAAATTAATTGTTATTTTTCTGAAATAATTATTGATAAATATTTGTGAAATATTTAAAGATGATAAGTATTTCCTTGAATGACATTTCACTAACCAAAATGATAAGATAGTTGATTTTGATCATAATTGGTTGATATGAAATCATCAACAAACATTGTTTTTCATGCAAACCTCTAGTTTATCCTACAATAGTTGTAGGATAACTTTTACATGAAAAATCTTCTTGTTTGGATAGGATTGAGGATTTGTTTAGCAAATCTCCTTATAATATTATCAAAAATGGTTTGATGAATATTATATGGTATAATTTCGGTTGAAAAACTGATGAGCATCTCAAAGTACACAATGATCTATTTGGCATTATCCTTTCCTGAGGAGGATATGATGTCTAGTCGGGGAGCGTTGGGCTAGCAGGTCGCACCAATTGCGATCTGTCCCACTCCCGTCAGTACTGGCCATGACAGCGGGTAGGGACTCCATAATGCTGGAGAAATCAAGATGTATTTTTCTAATTATTAAAATTCGAATAATACGTACTTTGGGATTATACCTTCTATTCAAATAATAATTAAGTTTATTGACTAAGATTGGATATATAATTAATTTAATATGATTAAATTTATTATATCCAATTGATACACTCTATTACGAATAGATGTATATTTCCCTTGGAAGAATTAATTATATGAATGTGATTCATTATAATTAATTATTGATTTTGAATAAGAGGTGGAGGATCACATAAGTGGCATCCATGGTCTCCGTCAAGGTGAAGGGTTCCGTCGCGAGGGATTGTCTGTAGAAGACGCCTATCTGAAGTGACAGCTCCAGTATACAAGCGCATCTGGATCGTGCTCTTTGCTTCTCGAAAGTAAGGTCGTATGCGTAGTGACCCCAATATCGAATCCTCATATTATTGGGGCGATACGGATTGCGCATAGCGAGCTCTAATACTGTTGACGGTTGGTTCAGTTAACAACGGATCAACATCGCCTTAGGGGTGGTGGGCTCGGGTGTTAAAGACCGAATTGGGAAATGCAAGTTGGACTTGTAAGGCAGAATGTGTTACCGCTTCTCTTTATTCGAGTCACAAGTTCTCATATTATTGGGATGTGATAGAGATAAAGAGGAGATCCCAGTTCTTGCTTGAGATATAGCAGTAAGTATATCTCTTGCTTTGAAAGATAATAAGGGAATAAACTTTCAAAGCTGACATAGCACGACAAATTTGATTTGAAATGCCTTAATCAAATTTAAAAAAATGAATATATAATAATTTATATGTTCTAATATAGTGCATTCTTAATTTCAGAAAATGAAGTCCATGAACCCACTGAGCAGGCTCATGGAGGTCAATCAGTTGATCAGACCAAATTATTCGGATTAGATCCGAAATTTGGATCTTGTCCTTTCTGCGGAGCGCATCGCGTATGTGCTATCCAAGGACAAGATAGCAGACCCTCAGACTCCGGAAGATAAATCTTTTAATGAAAAATATGATGAAGAAATGTTCGGTGACATAAACCGCACACAACGTTATAATGTGATGAAAGAGCTTATTCGCTGCAAGATGCAGGAAGGGACCTCTATCAGAGAATATATACTCAAAGTGTTTGGGTACCTCTTTGAATTGGAAACCCTGAGAGCCTACATGGATTCTGAAATGCAAGCTGATTTCATTCTCCTATCGCTCCCTAAGTCTTTCAACAACTTTGTTGTGTCATATCACATGAGCAAAGGTGATTTTACTAACGCTGTGTTGTTAGCTGCATTAAAATCTGCAGAAGACGTAATGAAGAAGGATTGCCCCTCTGCTAGTGCAATGGTTGCACAAGTAAAAGGAAAGCAAGGTTCTCGGAAGGGCCCCTTATCATTAATTGAATCATAGAGGCTGGTGTTTGGATGAATATCTAAGGAGTTAGATAGAGGACTCATCAAGCACTGTCAAATGATTATTAAGAGATGTCCTGAGAAAACATGAAAATCAAGTGTGACAATTGGACGGCTTAGAGGAATCCGTTGCCGGTGTCCGGCAGCTCACACATCAGGGTTGTGTATAGAAGGGCCCCAACGTGTAGCTCACGATGTCCCTATACACCATGGACGGCAACCCCACCGCCACCCATGTCTTGCCGCCGGCGAAGTCCATCGCGACTTTGCAGTTAGGGTGAGGCGAGGACACAAAGCGGACAATGCACAGCTCGGGTTGCAGCACCTTCCCCTCCACCGCGTTCTTGTTCACGATTATCTCGAAGGCCCCCTGGTCGTCCGTTTCGTCGCTCACGTGGTACACCACCCTTTGCCTCATGTCCATGCACGTAATCGCGACCCTACAACTAGGGTTGGCTATCGAGCCCAACGTGGCCCGGGCTCGAGCTCGGGCTCGTTCGAGCCCCGCCGAGCGGGCTCGAGCTCGGGCTCGATGAGCTCGAGCCCTTATCGAGCTGGCTCAGGCTCGATAAGATTTGAGTTAAGCCCCTTATTGAGCCTAGTCTGGGCTCGAGCCCAAGTAAAGATCGTTAAAGAAAATGTATACTTTTTGGTGGAAAAGTATTTTGTGCAGGTTCAAACTCGAGACCTGCTCTACTAAAGACCGTGTTCCTTATCCTAGATTGGATTGAACTTCCTGGTGACTGTAGGAAGCTCTCCAGTGGTTCAGCGAATGAGGAAGGACATGAATCAAGCCAGATCCAGCTCCGCTGACAATCTTTGTCGCGAGCTTCTTCCCCCTACCTCTCAGGTCACGTGAGCTTCTATCGTTTGCATTTTTCTATTCCTAGGATAAGTAGTAGAGTAGGCTAGAGTTTATTTTCAAAAGATTCTTCATTTTATTTCGTTAAAAATCAAAATCAAAGTTCGTCGTAGCTGAGCTCCACCAACCTTCTTCACCGTTCTCCAATCGTAATTCGACATCACAAACCCCTCCATTTTCTTCTCTATCCATTTACCTTTACCCCAGGCACCTCCAGCCACCCTGATCTCTCCCAGATCAGGATCGACCCTTCCATCTCTATCATTCACCGGAGAGCATCACCCCAATGCATCCTCGCTCATTCTCATTGGCTAAAGCCTCATGATCCTTCATCTTTTTGTACTTAAGATAACAGTACAGGTCCTGGAGTCTAGCACCTCGTACAAGGTGATTTTGAACCCAAGAAGAAGCTGTAGATACCTCTGGCCTCCAGGGCTCTTCCGTCGAAGCCCTGAGCCTCTCTGAGTTGTCCAGCCACTATGGAACCCTTCCGAGAACAAGTAGAGCTCCTCAAAAATGATTCAGAAGGACTGAGAAGCGAGATTTTGTGGATTGAAGCTCGACGAGGAGGTATTGTTCTATTGTACTTCTTGAGCACCTCCAAGCTGTCGGATGAAGAACTCGCTCCATGCGTAGTAGCAGTCATTCGATTCAGACGTCCTTGACTGTTGATCCAGCCACTAAGATCTGATCTCAGCCACACATTGTTGAAGGGGTATCAGCTAACCAGAAGATGTCACATGTTACGTGAAGAGCTACCCGTTATTGGATCGCGTCTTATTGGGTAATTTTGCCTTATACCCCTGTTCTTTTATATTTTATTTTTAGTCCATAAGATTTCATATGTAGTGTAAAACTTTTTATTATTTTGTAGGTAGACCCTTGGATTATGTTTATTTGCACTTAGACCCTCTGTCATGTCACCTCACATGCTCATACACGTTAGGTGGCGAGTTTTTTACAAGGATCCCTAGTTTTTTGTATGTTATTGTTTAGTCTATTTACTTTAAGATTAAGTTTAAAACTTTTTATGAATTTTGCATGTATGCCCTACTGTGTATTTTAAATTGCATTTGTACTACTACAAGCGTGGAACGAATTAAATATTCATGGATAAATTATGCAGAGGCCCCTATACTTTGGAAATTGGTTCTCCATTACATTTTAATTTCTTTTTATTGGTATTTTTGTCATTATCAGTATTATATTTTTATTTTCTTTATTTCTTAGATTAAAAATATCATTTTACATCTAAAAATTATGGGAAATTAATTTTAAGTGCCTACTATATTATTACATCGCATATATTTTTCGTATGGCAATTTAAGGTATTTTACTATATTTAAAAATTCAAAAACACTACATTTATTTCTTATTTGCATTAAAATAATCGCAAAATTAAAAATATTTTGAAATATTCAAAAAAATCAATGATTATTTATTATTGTATTTTCACCTACAGACCAAATATCACTAAAAGTACAAAAGAAAAATCATAAAAAATGCAAACCCTCTCAAACCATAAAAAAATCATTAAAATAAAAAAATATGTTTTCTATTTTTTATTTATTTTATTTATTATATACTAAAATTAGTTTTGAATATTTTTAAGCTCCTTAATTATTTTTAAAATCCAAAATAATTCAATGTATATTTTTGCTCACCAATTTGCTATTTTTATTTAATTATAAATATAAAAAATAGCAAAAAATATAAGAAAATAACCAAAAATATAGGAAAATATAAAAAATCTAAAAATATTTCATTTCTCATATTTTAAGTATTTATAGCTATATTATAAATATAGAAAGACTCCATCTATTTGTATAGTTATATTTACTTATATTATTATAATAATTATTAATAAAAAATCTTAAAAAATTAATGCCCTTACAAAATAAAAAGGACAGCACTTTAGATTATTCTAATTTTTCTCTTTATTTTATATATTAATCATCTATATTTTATGTATTATATTTATATATTATATACTCTCCTTGTATATAAAAAAGAGAAAAAGGAAATTGAAAATTAGATATATAAAAATAAATATAAAATTTATAAAATAAAAAGATATAAAAACTAAAAAATCCAAAAAATAAATAAATAAAAACATATTAAAAATATAAAAGCTTTATAAAAACAATAAAAACTATTATTAACTTTTTGCCAATTTTTGTTGTCTATTCCTCGTGTTCCATGTGTTTGATCTCTACACTATTTACCTTATACACATCTTTTGTAGGGTTATAATAAATTTTAACTCCATATTTTATTATGCATTGATTTATCTTACTGTGGGTTAATTGTTGTTGGATTCGGGTTTCGTGAGCGGTCGCCTCAACGACACTGTATCTTCACCTTGTGAAGATATTTTAGACCCTCGTAAAATCCATTTCAACTGGTCTTTAACACCCAGGTCCACCATCCGTAAGGTGATGTTGACCCGTTGTTAATTGAATAAATCATCAACATGAATAGCACTCGCCATACGCAATCCTATGTCATTCCAATAATACAAGGAACCAATGTTGGGAACACTAAGTATGCAACCTTACTCTTTCGAGAAGCAAAGAGCCCGATCCATGTGCGCTTACGAGTTGTCTCTTTGGATAGGCATTTTCATCATACAATCCATGACGACTGAAACCCTTTTGTCTTGAAGGGAGACCATGGATGTCATTTATATGATCCTCCATATCCAACTTAAATTTTAATTAATTATTATGAATCATATTATCATAATAACTTCTTCTGAGGGAGTTACATCTCTATTCATAATAGAGTGTTTATTTTAATTGGACTAATTAAATCAATTATCCAATCAATCAACCAACAAACATTTAGGGTTTTGATTGATATCCAAGTCAATCTATGTTATTGACTCCATCCCTTGGTATACCAACATGGTGAACTACCTTGTCTCCAAGTAAGTTCATCAAGGTTGTACTAAGAGCGATATTGACTAACTAAAGTCACATTCGAGGAGATGCCATTCGAAGGATCTATTCATTTTCTTTTAAGTATTATATTGTGTATGGAGAAGGTGTATTCCTTAGGAGGAAATACCAGAGTATCTTCACTCACTTTCATACTCTAGAGGCAGGAGGACACAAGTGGAGAAAGTGAACCACAAAGTGCTTCAATATAGATTTTATTAGATGGCCTTGATTAGAGATGCCTCTGATTTTATACAGGCATCCCGATATGTCAAAGAATGGGAGAGATAGTTGGATCTAGAGATAAAATACCCATGTAGTCTATGATATTTTTGATGCATGGGGCATTGATTTTGTGGGCCCTTTTTTCCAACAATAATGAACACGAGCACATCTTGTTAGTGGTCGACTATTTATCTAGATGAGTGGAGGCTATCCCAACCCGGACCGCAGACAACAAGATTGTTTGTAAGTTTGTGAAGGACCACATTATTGCTAGGTTCGGGGTTCTAAAGGTACTTATCTCAGATGAGGGTGTCATTTTGCGAACCATGAAATGAAAATTTTAGCTAAAGACTATGGATTGATCATAGAGTGACTAATCCTTACCACACATAATCTAAGGATGTGGCAAAGGTTTCAAACAGATAAGTGGAGAGTATATTTCAAAAGCTAGTGTGTACTGACAGAAAGAATTGGACCTAGCTATTGGACCAAGTTATGTGGCCATATAGGACAACATACAAGACACCACTTGGTACTTCCCCGTTCATAATGATATATGGCAAGCCATGCCATTTTTTCACTGAATTAGTGCATAAATATGAATGTGTAATCAAAAAGATAAATTGGAGTTGTCACCTAGGAAAGTTTTATAGAGACTTGAATTCGAATGAACCCACTGAGATCAGAAACCAAGTTTTTGATAACACTGTGATTATAAGGACAAAGTTAAGAAGTGGCATGATCAACACATTAGGTGCAAGAACTTTGTCTCGAAAGAAAAGATATGGTTGTTTAATGTATAGTTAAGGATATTTCATGGTAAACTTAAATCTAATAGACGGGTCCCTATATAGTGAAGGAAGTGCACAACAATGAGAGTGTAGAGATATCTAATCTCACAGATGGTCTACATTCTCTCTTGGTTAATGGACAGTTGTTGAAATACTTCGTTAAATCCAATGAACTTTTACTCCAAGTTGATAAGATTGACTTTTGGAAAAGTGATTATCATGATGATTTTCACATAGCTCTGCATGAAGCCACGTCACAAAGAGTCAGATAAGAACAGATTCAGCAACATTGAAGACTCACACATTCTTTCTTTCTTTTTAGCACTACCTCTACACTTGACGTGTTCTACTCTTTTCTGTAAATTTTGGTTCCCTCTTATTTATATATTTAATCCTTACTTAGGTTATTTATAGCCTAAGTATGGGGGATTGAGCCCATGTTCTGTATATCCCCTTTTTTTCTTTAGTCACTCTCTTGGTCCGTTCTCTTTTCTATTCCTTCTTTATACTTAGGCTACTTTCGGCCTAACTATAGGGCAGGTTGGGCCATATACCCTATTCGTTTGCACTTCATTCCTAAACTTAGGCTAATTAAAGCCTAAGTCTATGGGGATCATACATGTTTCAATTCTCGTACAGTTTTATTCTTTCTACTTCGTATGAGCTATGTTCTTCATTTCACTTTTTGTCATGAGCATATAGCACAAACTAAGTATAGGGGGTGTATGTATATAATTCATATATTCTTTATCCATAGCTCGTACTTTAAAATATTTTCATATTATTATTTGTTAAAGGTATGGGGATTTGAGACTGATTTTGTAAAATGATTTATATAATATTTTAAAAAATATTTATACATCTGTGACTTTGTTTTATAAAAATGTTTTATATATAACTTGCAAAAGGATAAAATTTATCTGGACACATTATTTTTGTATATAGTTACAAATTATTCGAAAAAAAACATAAAAATCATAAAATAACTAACTAATAAGTGATTTTATCATTGATACTTTCACAGCACACAAGACTTGCATAGTTCAGGATACTTGGTTTAGAGTTGCACTTGACTTATAGTTTAACTGTTCTTGTTCATTAGGATCTTCGGACTTAACCTTTACAAAGTGTCCACTTAGACCAAATAGGCTTTATGAGTCGAGCGAGCACGATAAAAGAGTTCTACATCATTAACACTATAACTATGGGTGTTGAAGATGTGATAGATACTCAAAAGAGGCGCACCCCAGTGTATCCTAGAAAAACAAGTGCAGACGTCTTAGAATTCTTGATGGACATATTGATTGACACCAAAAATGCATGTGTGTGTTAAATAGTACACTCGAGAAATCCTTATTCCCATGTGAGGAGAAAGAAATAACACAAACTTATATCCATCATACTTGGTCATTCCATCTAACAATTTTCAGTCTGACAACCAGAGAGACGGTGGAATGAAGTGAGACTCTATTTATTCCCTAAAGTTGAGGATTAGGTATTAAAGAAGATCTTTTAGACTGGAACCTCAGGAGAAACTTTCACTATACACTTGTATACATAGTCCACATTAAATATCATACCTCTTATGTGTGTGTATGGAAAAAATGGGCTACCCTCACCCCATTTTCCACATTTTTTTATTTTTTTGAAAAATATCGCTATGTATATTCATTATATGTCCTTCCTATATGCCATTCGGATTTCGTCAGAAATAGAGACTCCTGCTCTCCATCTAGAACATGTACGCTTACAACAATTCTAAGACCGTTAAAAGGGAGAGATGACAGAATCTAGTGGTCCAGAATCATTGCTCCCATGCTCTCATAGTTTTTGGCTCTTACAAGATCAGCCCTATATATATATAGGAAAGAGATCCTACTCCATGGGGTATGTAACTTACGTACTCCATTTTCATTTTTTTTACACTTTTTTATTTTTTTTGAAAAATGCTTCCATGGATCTTTCATAACTATATCCCTCTAATAGGTCAATCAAATTTCGTTAGAAACAGAGACGATATGCCCTCCATCCAAAACAGGTAATTTTAACTGTCTTAAATTTGCTGTAATTTACCTGTTCTGGATGGAGGGCATAGGAGTATATATTTTTGACAAAATTTGAATGGCATATTAGAGGGATATAGTTATGAAAATCCAAGGAAGTATTTTTCAAAAAATAAAAAAACTGATAAAAAATTAAAAGTGGAGTAGGTAAGTTACCTACTCCATGGATAGGATACGTTTCCTCATATATATATATATATATATATATATATATATATATATGTATGTATGTATGTATGTATATGTATATGTATATATATAGGGAGAGAGAGAGAGAGGGGGTCTCATAATTAGGAAAGTTGAGTTCCTCTTGAGTGAGATTTGGTTGAACTTAAATATTAAGAGTCACATGAAACTCATATCCTGAATGTCAAGTTTCGTACATCACATGCACAGTCAGAGATTCAACTAACTTATTCATTCTTTAATTGTTCAAGGACGAGCAAAGTTTAAGTATAGGAGGTGATGAACCTCATATTTATTATCATTATTTGTATTAATTATCCCTCTATCTTAAACTAATCAATTGACTTAATAATTAATTAACTAATTTAATATTTAACATCTTGTAAATAATTAAGGTTAAATATTGTATATAAATAAGAACATAATAGATGCATTTAAGGTTCCTTTATTTTGTGTATTTTTCATTATTCAAAATCCTTTAAAAATAGTGTAATATTATTTATAATTTATTGTATAGTATTCATTATATAAAAATGCCTAAAAATAATAAAATACATAAAATAAATATTTTTATTTCATTAAAAATACTTATAAAAATATTAAGTATGTATATATAATGTATTTTGATTTTGAATTTTACATAAAAGTTGTAAATCTTGAAAGATGCAAAACTTTCATGTTTACAACTTGTTCATCTAACTCTATTTGTTATTTTATTTTTATTTTATACGATTTAATTCATTTTCCTATTTTTTATTAGGCCATGTGGCCCAATTGGAAGCCACCACTTGGTGCCCCTTCTTTTTTTCTTATGTGCCTTTTGGACTGTTTGGTCTTAAGACCAGATGGTGTTGTTTGATTCATCAACTCCTGCACATTAGTCACTTGATCTAATGATCAAGTTAATCACCATTGTTCAATATTGTCAGTCTTACACTAACTTTTACACGAGTTGTTCTATTCTTTTCGTGAGTTTAGGTTCTTTCTTCTTTAGATAGTAGCTTTATACTTAGGCTATTTAAATCCTAACTATAGGGGAGACATGAACCCATGTTCTCTACACCTCTTGTTTTCTTCGGTTCTTCTCTCGGTCCCTTCTCTTTTTCCATTCCTTCTTCATACTTAGGCTAGTTTTAGCCTAAGTATGGAGAATCAAACCCCTGTTTGTATATTCTGCTTGATCCTTCCATTCTTTGTTTAGCCTAAGTATGGATAATCAAACCCCTGTTTGTATATTCTGCTTGATCCTTCCATTCTTTGCTACCCTATTCTTTTATGCTTCATTCCTACACTTAGGCTATTTCAAGCCTAAGTATAGGGGGTCATGCCTTTTTCAATTCTTGTATTTCCCTCCCTTTTTATACTTAATAAGAGCTATGTTCTTCATTTCATGTTGTGCCATGAGGACATAGCACAAGTTAAGTAAGGGGGTGTACGTATATATTTCATATATACTCTATCCATGGCTTGTACTTCAAAAAGTTTTATACAATCTTTGGCTAAAGGGTATGGGGAATTGAAACTATTTTTTGTAAAATATTTTGTAATGTTTTGAAAATAGTTATATATGTGTGTGTGAGTGTGTGTGTGTGTGTGTGATATGTTCTTGTAAAAATGTTTTACATATTATTTGCAAAAAGGGTACAAATTGCTTTGACACATTGTCTTTGTGTATACTTACAAAATTATTTTGAAATAAATGCAAACTCTAAAAAAACTAACTAATAAGTGGTTTTATCCTTGACACTTTCACATCACATAAGACGTGTAATTCGGGACACTTGGTGTAGAGTGATACTTGACTCAGAGTTTGACACTTCTTGGTCATTAGGCTCTTTGTATTTAATAACTTGAACTCCTTAGTTTGAAAGTTATACATGATATATTGCTTGTATAATCTCTAATCTCAAAAGAATATGGCCATCACTACACTTGCACGATTGCATAGATAATGTGATGATTCAATGTTTCTCCTAAGGAACTAGGATGAGAGATTTGAGTTTGGACATGATTTAATGATGCTCGAGGATGGTATAAGAGTAGGGATTGCAAGACCTAAGTACCAGTGTGCGTTAAAATCGTAAAAATTTTAATCAATATGTGCCAACATGGTAAAAGAAGTGGAGCGGTCCAAAAAGAAAAGAAAAATATTTAGAGAAAGTTCATATATTCTAAAGACAAATTAAAAAAGCTTTTGTCAGTGGTGAGCCTTCTCAATTTTTTCAAAGTGTCCACGGAGCAAATCAATTAGGGCATATGAGTTGGGCGAGCATGATAAAAGAGCTCTACATCGTTAGCGATACAAATCTGGGTATTGAAGGTATGATATATACTCAAAAGAGACACACCATCATGTATCCCAGAAAAACAAGTGCAAACGACTCAGATTTCTTGACGGGCATACTAATTAATGCCAAAAAACAAGTGTGTGTTAATAAGGCACTTGAGAGATCCTTATTTCCATGTGAGGAGAAAAGAAATGACACAAACATATATCCTTCATACTTGGCATTTCCATCTGATATTTTTCAGCCTGACAACTAAAAAGATTGTAAATTGAAGTGGGACTTTATTTATTCCCTAGAATTGAGTGTTGGGTCCTAAGGAAGATGTTTTAAACTAGAAGCTAGGGTGAAGCTTTGACTCTACACTTGTATAAGCAAAAGCTAGGGTGAAGGTTTGACTCTACACTTGTATAAGCAATTCATATTGAATGTCATACCTCTTATATATAAGTATACAAAGAGCTTGATAACTAGGGAAGTTGAGATCCTATTGACTAAGACTTGGTTCAAACTTAGAATTTAAGAGTCACATGAAACTTGTGTCTTGAATGCCAAGTCTTGTACATCACGTGCACAGTCAGGGATACAACTAACTTATTGATTCTTTATTTGCTTGAGGACGAGCAATGTTTAAGTACATGGAGTGATGAATCTCATATTCATTATCTTTATTTCCATTAATTATCCATCTATTTTAAATTAATAAATTCATTTAAGAATTAACTAATTATATCTAATAATTAATCCCTTATAAATAAATAAGTCTAATGATTGTATATAATCAAGTATCAAATACAAACAGAGAATAGTCATTAATAATAAATTATTTACTCTTAAATAATTTATATATGCTTAAGTATCATTAACACCTAGAATTCAGAATGGAATTAATTGAATTTGAATATCGACAATCAAGATAAAATCAAATTGAAATCCAATTTGAAGGTTTTATTTGAACTGGATCAAATTAGCATTCAAAATTTGGACAAATAGTCGGATAAAGAAAAAATTGGTGTTATTTGATTCAAACATCACCCCTATTTCAGAAATTTGTATCCATTAGCTATAGCGTGTGTCCACACCCATGTTGGGATAGTGGGTACCTTGGTGAAGAGTAGGTTACCACTGTAAACTTCCATGGGTAAGATGAGGTTTAAAACCTCGTAAACACCTTATGGGGTTGTTCGGCTCAATGGTTTTGGGAGGGTAATTTCAGGTATTCGCCCGAAAATCCTCGAGTTTTTCCTTGGGTTTGGGGCCAGACCACCCATTTCCACTCTGATGGATTTCACGACCATTTTTTTAATTCTCATAATGTGGGGACATGCCGAAAATCACTCTCTTTCATTTCACACATCAAAATACTCATTTATTTTTCTTCCATTCTAAAAAAATTAATATAGTATACCATCTTATCATTAAAAAATTATAAAATACTCAAGTTCTAATCACTTTTTCGAATTTTAATACAATCACATTACAACAAACACTATAAAAAAATTAACCCTCAATCAAACACCAACACATAAAAGGATTACTCATTGTATAACCTAAGTTTCAATAGGGTAGCCCAGCACCAGAAAACCCTCCAACCAAACGAGCATCAGTCACATCAAAAATAAAATACATAAAAAACATCACATACTTATTCAAAATTTTACTAATTAAAAAAACAAATCCTTCTTGCAAACACTAATAAAAGTCGCATTACAGCAAACCCTATATCATTCTTATATCAAAACAAACAAACAATTTATCCACCAAATTTACACCTGAGAAAACGGTTACCTTTCCGTTGGGCAAACCTTGCATCCAAAAGCAAGCCTTCAATTTATAATTAAAATCTGCAATAAATGTCATGAAAGTCAACCCAATTCATATTGTTCAAATTTAAAAATGTTCGACCTACTTATCAAAAAAAAATGTCCCCCCTTGACAAACAGATAGAGTAAGCATTATTGTCCTTTTCTTCGAAGCCAAATGATAACAGATATCGGAGTCACTTGCAAGCATCAACAACAATATTCAACTGAAATAGACCTTAAACTATCTATCTATTATTGAAGATATTTTTAGAGACAAGAACAAATCAATAAAGATCCTGTCTGTATGCAAATTTACCGGCGGAAAAAACACAGGTTAGATTAATACACAGATGTTTTATTCATCCTGTCCACTTTTCTGATCTTTGTTTGAGGTAATTGTTATTTACTGGTGCGTGTGTCACTTACAGGTCATCATCTCTCTACAGTCCTTGTTTGCTAAATACACTCCCATTCTTTTTACACTAACTTGATTATATTCTTGTTTTTTAGCGACTGACATCTTTTCAGTTTTTTTTTTGGAACAGGACAGCAATATAGAGAAAACAATATTCTGGAGAGAAAAGTCCATAAATCGGGACGTTTTCCAAACGGGGGAGGGGAGAAAAAAATTACCGAAATGGGAACAACACAAAAATATTTCTCAGAATAGAGATATATCAGCAAATAGTTTACCATTGTGCGGCAAATCGTTTGTCGCGCTACATGGATGGACGGGAGGAAGGACAGGGTTTCAGATTTTCATCGCGGACGTAGACTTTGACCGTCCATGTAGCATGACAAACCATTTGCTGCGCGCAGAATACGAAGCGGCAAATGGTTTGCCTATATATATCCTTTGTCTGAATTATTTTCAAGAAATCTCCATTTTGAAGATTTTTTTGTGAGGGTTCCCCCATTTGGGGATTATACCCCAGAAATCAACAGAAAGTGGAACAGAGGTTAGTGAGCATATTTTGACTTTTGGATCAACCCAACATCCAAATCACAAAGCACGATCATGAAAGTTAAGTTTGGCTTTCTGGAAATCAAATCTATTCTGAAATATCCGAAACGGGACGAATGAATTGAGCATCTCATAAAGTCAATACGCCTTACAATTGTTTGAGATTCCTGGCAGCCGACCACTTATCTTTCAACTCTATCTGGTGGGCCGAATCTCTGACGTTGCTCAGCAGAAGCACACACGATTCCTTCGTTATATATCAGCTCCATCACACAAAGGGGCTCAATTATCCAGATTCCATTCACCCCTATATGGATAAAATGGACAACTTCAAGGCCAAAGAAGAAGAACAGGAGGCCGGCAGAAACGAAGAGATCGAATCCCAGGCCGAGGCAGTAGACGTCGACTACAGCACGACGGTCCCGCCATGGTCGGAACACTTGACGCTGCGAGGCTTCGTGGCGAGCTTCTTGATAGGAACTATGTACTGCGTGATCGCGATGAAGCTCACTCTCGCCACGGGGATTGTCCCCACACTCAACATCTCAGCGGCTCTCCTCGCCTTCGTGTTCCTACGGACGTGGACCGAGCTTCTTCGCAAGGCCGGGGTGATCACTTCAGCTTTCACAGCGCAGGAGAACACCGTTGTTCAGACATGCGCTGTTGCGTGTTACAGCATTTGCACGGGAGGTGGATTCGGCACATATCTGTTGGGTTTGAACAAGAAGACGTACGAAATGGCGGGAGTCGACACCGAGGGGAATCCTCCGGGGAGCTACAAGGAGCCTGGAATTGGTTGGATGATCGGATTCGTGTCTGTCATCAGTTTCACTGGTCTCTTAGCGTTGGTCCCGTTAAGGAAGATCATGATCATCGACTACAAACTAGTCTATCCCAGCGGCACCGCCACAGCCGTTATCATCAACAGCTTCCACACCCCGAAAGGCGATAAGCTGGCTCGGATGCAGGTGCGCAAGTTCGTGAAGTACTTCGTTGTTAGCTTCCTGTGGAGCTTCTTCCAGTGGTTCTTCTCCGGGGGAGTGAACTGCGGTTTCGCGCAATTCCCAACCTTCGGGCTGGCAGCCTGGAGGCAGACGTTCTTCTTCGACTTCAGCCTGATCTACGTCGGTGCCGGGATGATCTGCTCGCATCTCGTGAATGCGTCTCTTCTCCTGGGAGCTGTTGTTTCGTGGGGGATAACGTGGCCCTTGCTGAGGAATCTCAAGGGGCAATGGTACCCTGCAAACTTGCCCGAGAGCAGCATGAGAAGCCTGCAGGGATACAAGGTATTCCTGTCGATCGCTCTCATCTTAGGCGACGGCATCTACATTTTCTTGAAGATTATGCTTTCCACCGCGAAAAGTTTGAACGCGCAAATGAGAAACAGGATTGATCCGGGGACAATTCCAACAAGTCAAGTTATCGAGGATCCGAAGGAACGGCAACGCAACGAATTGTTCATCAATGGTAGCATCCCAACATGGTTAGCTTGCTCTGGCTATGCTGCCTTTGCCGTACTAGCCGTGATAACCATCCCTTTCATCTTTCCACAGTTGAACTGGTACTATGTCGTCGTTACCTATGTCCTAGCCCCGGCTATCAGCTTCTCAAATGCTTACGGATCGGGCCTCACAGACATGAATATGGCCTACAACTACGGCAAGGTTGTGCTCTTTGTTCTTGCTGCTTGGGCAGGGAAAGAGAACGGCGTAGTCGCCGGATTGGTGGGCAGCGGTCTAATTAAGTCAGCTGCATCCATCGCGGCTGATCTAATGCATGATTTCAAGACAGGCCATCTGACTCTCACCTCACCTAGATCGATGCTCGTGAGTCAGGCGGTGGGGATGGCGATGGGATGCGTCGTAGCACCGCTGATTTTCTTCATGTTCTATACAGCATTTGAAGTCGGGAACCCAGACGGGGCCTTCAAAGCTCCGTATGCTTTGATCTACCGTAACATGGCTATCTTGGGTGTGGAAGGATTCTCTGTTCTACCAGAGCATTGTCTGCAACTTTGCTACGGGTTCTTCGGCTTCGCAATCCTGGCCAATGTGGTCAGAGATTTTGTTCCTGCAAAGTATGGGAAGTGGATTCCACTGCCCATGGTAATGGCAATACCTTTCATAATAAGCGCAAGTTTCGCGATCGACATGAGCCTGGGGAGCGTGATTGTCTTGGCCTGGCAAATGCTTGATGGAAAGAACGCTGGAAATCTGGTGCCTGCTGTTGCGTCTGGTCTGATTTGTGGAGATGGATTGTGGACGTTGCCGTCTTCGATACTTGCTCTTGCGAAGGTTAACCCTCCGATCTGCATGAAATTCTTCTCAGCCTAAGATAATAGAAGGACCCAACATGTGGAACAAATGCAGCTGTGATTGGAATATATGAAGTTAGACCTTGATCCCCTATTCTATACAAAAGAAATCCAAAGAGAAATGGGCTTTCCAGGTCTTCTACCAGAAGCATGGCACCTCGTTATCTTTTAGTGTACAGACTTCAGAAAAAGTAATGGGTCGAAGATGAAACGACTGCCAAACGAATATGGTATCTTCCAGTGCAGTATATTGCTTCTCTGCTTGTGCGTCCTGTTTTTAGATATGTAAGTAGCTACAATTTAAGTTCGCTTTTTGTTCTTATTATCCAGTTTGTTTTTAAGATCAAGTACAACACTCTGATCTTCTTAACAAACAGGAATGAAGCATGGTTTAAGAGATTGAATATATTATGCTGTGATATCTGGGATCTTTTGGCATCTACGGGATTCATCAGATCCTAATACAAAGCCCGCATAAGATGAATCTTCTGACATGGCATTAACAGGATCTATACCACAATTCAACGTGAATCTTTTCTGTAGTCAGTTTTACCAAAGCCTTGATGCAACAACAAATTAATGAGAAACCAAACAATTGTTCCTTGCACTTCGATATGTTAAAACTCTGATAACACTTAGCGAGTCCTTAACGGAGATTGACAGCCTCTGGAACCCTTCTCATGCACTCCCTTCTTGATCGAGTTAAACGAAACCTAGATTCATCTATGCATGCTTCTCTAAAGTTGCGTTATTTCTTGTTTATTTAGTCTCAGAAATCCCATTATGTGGTTATTCGGATCCAATTATATATGGATCCATTCGAATCAGGAATATATATATAAACTTTTGTAGACATGATTTTGGAAACGTTGAACATGTTGGACTTGTAAGCTCTTGACAATCCATTAATGCAATAAAAGTTATTGTTTTATCATGTTCATCTTAAATGAATGAATGTGAATGTGCTTTACTATTAAGGTCACTTTTGTACAATTAGAGTTACGTACCATGGCCATATTTAATACTATGCAGGTGGGAGAACATAATTGACTTCAAACAGTGATATTCAATAAAGATATCCATATTAAGAAAGAGACGACAATCTTTCTCTAAAGATCGATTTCCAACTGACTTTTTGATGCATGTCCTCTCTAGGAATGGAGATTCAAAAGTGTTGGAATAATCAATTCAAAAAGTTGACTTGGTGAGGTTGAGATAAACTAAAACCTGAATTGTAACTATCACGATCAAGCACACATCTTTTGACCTGAGACAGATATACATCTATATGCCTGAGGATGCACATTTGACATATTGATAGATTGGTGACCTCGCCACGGCCTATATACTGGCATGTTGGTGTGCATATGAAGTCATATGAGATGTATGATCTTTAGAAGAAATCATACAGGTTCATAGTTGATGAACCATGAGATAGAACTCACACATGAGATGATTTGGAGTTAAAATAAATTCCATGCATGGTCGTCTTGTTTATGAAATAAGACACGAGTTCGAGATATTAATATATACTTTTGGAAAGTATATGATTAATATTGTCATCCAATTATCAAATGAGAAATTGATTGATATATTCTGAAAAAAACAATCAAACCAAGATTTGAACTTTAGATTTATCAAAGTCTTCCAGTGTAAAGGATGAATTAGTATTGGGAATCCTTAGGGTTAAATCTGTTGTAATGGATCATCTACCATGACACTTCCATTTCGAAAGAGTGATGGGATGGATTTTAGTGGTCAATTTAGCTAGAAGATTTGTCATTTAATTGAATTAAATCACAATTTATTTGAATTCAATTTCCAATTCCAATTTCAAATTCAATATCCAAATGTTAGAAACAGAAATGATCATGGAAATGGAAGTATACAAGTTCCTTCAGCCCATTTCTAAGCTCCAAATGGTTTGGACTTTGATTAGAAATGACCACAGAAGTTGGATTAACTCACTGACAATTTCTCCAACTCATGGAGAGTGTGATGTGTTTCGTTGAGCTTAGTGATAGTATAAAGTGTTACATATCAGTCTCAACATTCGTAGATGATGGATTTTTTGCTAAAATTGTATAAACTTCGAAATCGGATTGATATCCGAATTTCAAGTCACTATGCATGGATAGTATGATCTCCCTGACATTATCTCCAAATATCTGCATTTGTATCTCATGAGTCCTAATTGGATTAGGACTCATATCTATTGATGTCAATATAGTAGTAATAATAATTGCATTAATTTTGTAAGGAAAATTTTGTCAATAGGATTCACAAATATATCTCATTAATTAATGTGTAGTGATTCACAATAATAATATTTACTGCATGTGATTCACATAAATAATTATATAAATATGATTTACATAATTTTTCTAAGGCATGAGATTGTGTGAAATTGATTCACATTAATTTTATTGGTGTAAATTGGATTTACATTTATATTTGGGCTCATGAATATGATTCGTAAGCTTTAAGGATTTTTTTCCAAAATTTCTCTAATTATGATAATAGGATTATCATGCTAATTAAATAATGGATAAAAACATAGCAAACTTAATCAAATATTGTTAAGGTTGGGCATGTACCATGGTGTGCATGGTTGCATCAACTTATTGAGTTTTAATTGAATTAAGATTCTCAAGTTGCTGCTTATTTTATTATTAGTATATTAATATTAATTGAAGATAATAAGGAGATAATATTTATTGAATTAGGACTTGCTCTAAGTCCTTGATTTAAAATCCAAGAGACTACAACCCCATGTTGGACGTGTGGTGTACGTGTAAAAGAAGGGCAATGCCTTCTCTTTTGCAACACAATTTTTGGAGAGCAAAGTCCCTTAGAATTTCGTGCTCCTTGAGATATAGAAGAGTCTTGAGAGTCTCCATCTCTCACATGCCTCTTCTCATTGCTCTGGTCGACGCACAGGTTCGTGGGAAGTAATGTGATTCATCTCCGCGCTCAAAGAGAGGCTTCTACATATCGGACTTGATTTGGGAGGTTTCTTCATTTAGAAATTCACGCTTCAAAAGTAACAACGATATATCTCTTATATTCATTGTGAAAATCAGATATTACTTTGGATATTGTGTCCTTGGAATTTATAATTCTGAACGCATAAATTCTTGTGCTATATTTTATAGTTTATATGATGAACTTACATTGTTTTGGCAAAAGTTTGCTAAATATTCCCTATTTTTCGTGATGTGTAGTAAATAAATTTTTATCTACTTCTTTCATAATCATCTTTAATATTATATTCCCCCGTTCTTTCCACCTACTGAACACCATGGGTGCTAACTAAATTGAATCATTCGAGTTCGATTAAGATTTGTTCCATAAAAAATTGAAAAAGTTTAATTCAAAATAAAATAAACCGAATTCGAATTTAACTTGTGGATTTATTCCTAAATGGATTTTATCAAAATTGACATAAATTTTTGTTCAATAATAATTAGATTCGATTTGATATTTTACATCCATATATTTATATTTACATACATAATAAATAAATATATGTGTGTGTGGGCATAAAATACATGCATATTTACATATATACATGGAACGTGCCCACCTTGAGCCAATTTAGATCTTGTACAAATGTTTCCGCGCATAATATTATAGGAGAATTACAACAATGGGTTCACATGTACTTCATCCAATTTCATTTACAAGTAAATAAACGAAGAAAACAACATATGACTATGTGCTTACAAATGTTATGCCACTGAAATTTAACATTTGTGTTATATCACTAAGCATACATGTCAAAGTATGGCAACGCAAATAAGCACTTCTTCATTTCAATTTTGATGCCATTCACAAAGTTACTAATAATACTTTTGTTGTTAAAATACATAAGGAGAAAATACCACCATATTCCTATTACAGCTTACAGCTAGCATTCTCAAACCATCTTACTTCACATGATTAATTGGTTACTCTTAAACTTATTATCATACATATGTTCTATTAGTGTGATTTATTGTGTTTATATTACATCAGCATGATTTCCTTAATTGCTACACTGACAAGACTAATCATAGTGTAATGTGTAATTACAATATTAGGCCAAATAGTGCAACCTAATCTCTTCCCTTCCTCCTTTACAAATTCGAGTGGAACATCCACTCAATCTACCCAACGCCTCTTAGCTATGACTCCATTAGGTTACTAGTTTCATATTAGTCTAAGTATTCTTGATTAGTACCTAATTCAATTTAATTATCACTTCATCGTATTTTTAATCATTTTTCCACTTCTCATGATAGAAGATTAGCTCATATCTTAAACTAAATGCAAGTGTTATGACTTCTATATACATCATAAGTCAGAGATAAGGATCATCCATGCGTCGATTGTACAAAATATCTAAATTTCTATTTCGTATTTTTAGTCTAGTGGCAATAGCTTGGGTATGAGTAACTTAGCATAAGTGTGATAATCTATTTTATCATGCTATTCAAAAATTTTGATGCATTAAGATAATCACAAACCACTTTACACTATTCCCAAGTTATTATGTATGTAATGTATGTATATGTTATGCATGTAAGCCATAGGCGAACCATTTCTATAATAATAATAATATATGTGAACCATCGAGCACCACCACACAACCCCCTT
The DNA here is from genome assembly GCA_037367405.1 of Ottelia alismoides. NCBI lineage: Eukaryota > Viridiplantae > Streptophyta > Magnoliopsida > Alismatales > Hydrocharitaceae > Ottelia > Ottelia alismoides. The sequence continues at coordinate 190,805 of JAZKJV010001405.1, forward strand.
CCTCTACCATCCATGTTTGGCTCCAATGGAGGCAAAGCTCCATCCTACACATTTGGGTGCAACATAGGAGCACCGGATTTCTCACACCCCATTGCCCTTTCGAGGAGCATTGCCTCATTAATCCTCTTTTGGAAGTCGGAGCTGGTGATCATGCCACTCAACATCCTCCAGACACCACATATCCTCGTTATGTCATACACAATGAAACCCTTGTAGATCGTCCCCATCATGGAGAATCTGTCCAATATCGACCCAATACAGCACTACACCATGCGCCATGCCTAGAAGGTTTTGGATCAAGACCGCAAGCACATGAAAACTATCTCCACTCCTTTGGAGCATTAAACCACTCCTTTCATTGTTGGATCATTGTCCCCACATTTGAGTGTACCCTTCATCCTCATCAAGCACATCCGCCTAATAATGATATGGAAGACAAGGAAGACCCCATATCCTTTGTTGCTTCTATTTTCTTAAATCCAAATGTGACTTATGGGCAATATGCATTAAGGAAGTGTGAGGGAGGGAGGGAAATGAGGTTTGGAGGATGAATCTCAACCAATGGATTCAATCAGGTTATATTAACTCAATAAAAAGGTACAACTAAAAAAATGATGAGGTCTTTTACCACTTTAAATAGAAAAGGCTACATGGATTCTTGCTCAAATCCATGTTGAAAGATCCGACTATTTTTTACACTGACTACCAGCTATCCAATGCGACCCCACAAGGAGGAATTTGAACCATGATCTTTTGGATGGTAGGCCCACTACACTACCACCAGACCATTGAATTGGGTAAAAACTATATTGCATGTAGGTAGAGGATCCCACATGTAGATAGAAGTCAATATCCATGATTCTATGTCTGATTCGCAACTATAGAGAGTTCATCGCATAATTATGAAAGTATAGAGGGTTATATGTGTAAAAATACCTAATAAATTAATATATTTTATATACTCAACTTTAAAAGCAAGTAGAGTATGACTCGATTTGAATTTCTCAAGATATAAGTATTTTAAATATGTAGTTCAACAATGAGGATCTAAGTTTTCTTGGAATTTATGCACCTTCATATTACTGATTTTTTATATTTTTACTCTTAAAGTTATGGAACTAATTCAAGTATAATTATACGATTTGGATTTTGTTTGAGATATATATAAAATCACAAAGATTCTTTATTTATTCAATTAGTTATTAAGTTCAGACTATACGTACAATTGATCATTTTGGCAGCTTTTCTTTTTTCTCTTTAAATTTATGTTTATCATTTGTATGTAACTAATAATTTTTCATTGCCATTGTTTTTTATATGTTTATTATTTTATGCTATTTATGTGTGTTTACAATGGAATTTGGGCTAAAATTTAAGCACAAAGTAAATGAATCCCATATTCATTTTACATTGATCGATGATACCTACAAAGGAATTAATCCCTTCTATGTATTGATTGTCATCTTACCAAAAATATGAGAAGGGTCAATTGTCACTTCATCATTTTATTTTTGTTGAAGTCGAAGATTAAGATGTAAGCATGTCTGAATTGTGACACAATGATGCTTTATGTGCATGAAGCAAATATCCACCATGCTTCTTTTGTCTACTAGCATCCCACACGGTTGAGTCTTTGGTAAGTGAATTCTCACCATTTATTAGTAGTTTTAGGATTGAAGATTAGTCTCCCTATCTTAAAGAAATCGGTAGCAATGTGGATGAAGGGATCAAACTTCATTGGCATGGCGATATGATCAAACCCCCTCAGTGACCATAGCAGAAAAGGTATCAGGTTCACTTTGGTCCATTGTGTTGGATATGACTCTGAGGATGCATTGTGATAAGGAGCCATGGCTAGTTCGTCAAACTCTGTAGGTTCATGATCATTCTACATGTCTTCTTCACGGTAGAGTTGTGTTATGAGTTTTTCATCTATCTCCTTGATCGACAATGGAAATCTTCATGTTTCCCATAGGTTCATTCTAATCATAAGACTCACCAAGTTTGGTTCTCCCCATGCTTCTTATCACTTCAAGTGTTTGTTCTTGGATGTACTTTTCGAGTTTTCCTTAATGAAATCAAGAAGTTGATTTCTTCTTGAAGACTCTTGCAATTCTAATTTTTATGCAAATATTCGCATGGAATTGCAGTAAAAGACCCTTGTAAATTCATTATAAATTGGGTGGGGGAGGAGGGGGTCTTCTCATTATAGAAATTCCAACCACCAAAACCTCTACAAAGATATGTTATTTAATAACTCGGTTATGTATAATTACTATACATGTCCAAGTATCATTAACATTTATTATTCCATTAATGTTCCTTCATCAGATTCTTAGTCCTCCTTGAGTTCAGGAGTTATCTTCATTTGTTTAGAGTTCCTTCTTTTTATGAGTACATGGCTTCCTCATTTTGGATGGCAAGGCAAGCATATCCTTGTACTTAAACCATTGTCTTTGTATTGATATCAAAGAGGAAAGATGGAGTCTCTCCAACAAGTTGCAAATGGTGTAGTAATTAGAACGTCGTTACACGTTATGTATTGATCCTTGAAGCATTTGATGAAGACGGTAAGAGTCATGTCCTTTACTTGGTTGATGGCATGAAGTAAATACTGACATCTTTAATCCAAGCATTTAATCCGAGTATGCAAGGATGGATCTAGGTGCCAATGCTTTAAACCAATCCATAGTGAGTTAGATTAGTTACGAAAATTTGTCAACTTTTTTTGCTTCCAGTCAAGAAGCAAGTCACCTTGACACTCTCTTTTATTATGATGCAACTTATTTTTCATTGTCATTTTTTAAAATAATTATAAACTTTGACAAAAAAATTCAATTTGTATTCGCATGTAGTCTTTATTCGATCAGCATTTGGATTCCATATTTATTAGTTCTATATTTAGATTTCACTCTTTATTCGATTCATATTTCGATTGGTTCTTTATTCTATCCCTATTGTTTTATGCTCTTTATTTGATCTGTATTCGGATTCGACAAATATTCGATTGTACGGTATTTTTAAGGATACATTTTCCTTAATGCATATCCATATCTTATTCCTATTCGATAGAGATGAGATATTAAAATAGGCATACTTTTTCATTGCTAGTACTGTTTCACTTTTACTTTGCATCTAGGTAACTCTAGGGATGTCAAGGGGTCGAGTTTGGGGTGGGTATTACTGTTCCCAAACCCATACCCATTTATAATATCACTACCCATACCCGTCCATTTATTAAACAATTGATTTCTAGGGGTACCCATATACCCGTTGGATACCCGTGTACTCAATGGATACCCATATCTTCGACATGGTAAATCCAAGGTTCGAAATCTCGATTTCATTTCGGTCACCTCCAATACCGAAATTTCACCGAAATTTTGAGAAATTTCGACAATTTCGATGGAAATGTCGGAAATGGCTCAAAAAGATCAATTTTTTTCAATTTTATTGTAAGTTATGACCTTCCAAGTTATTAGAACAATAAATAACTTATAAATACACAATTATTTCACACATATTACTCATTTATACCTCTTATATTGTACATATCGGTCATATCGGTCATATCGATCATATTGTAGAATATGTTAGATATTGCAAATGGTGTTCATCTGAGTATTTCAAATAATGAAACAATAGATATATGCTTATAGGATTATAGCATACATATCAATCATCTAATCATCTATGATTATGACGGTATATCACACACCATATAGAACATATCATTGTTAATACTTAATACTTGATAACAAAGTAATAGTCTTACAAGTTACAATAAGTGAAAATACATATATTTCATGTAGAGTAATAAGAACATGCACATTAATGATCAATGCAACAAAAGATTAAAATATATTACCTGGTGATATGTTTGGTTCAAAACCAAGAGTTCTGCGGTGGATCTGAATCGCCCCCCTTCCGTAGTTTCTCCCATAACGCATCGCAGATTCAGTGAACTCGCAGTAGTTCTCCCATGTCATGTACGAGTACATGGCCTTGTAATCCATCACATACTGCATGTATTGATGGTCATCGATGCCTATGAGTATCCTGAGACAAGAATAAGAAGCACTAGATCCGGTATCACGAGTGACACGACGAGGCTGCGAACTACTGGCTTGAAATCCTCGGGACGATGACGACGGAGTAGGAGAAGATCTCTACAGAGGAGGAGGAACTGGCGTGTACTCTGGGAAGAAACCATAACTGTCACCTCCAAAGAAGCTGCCCTGGCTCTGCTCAGGTTGGCTACCTTGGTAGTTCTCACCATTGTAGCTATTGTATCCCCCATACCCACTGTAACGATATGAATATGATGGAGGTGCATAAGCTTGAAGAGGAGGAGGAGGTCCTGGAGGAGGAGCATGAAAGTATTCCGAGAAGACGTCAAATGATCCCTCATCGTGAGACGATCCATATCCACCTAAAGGACTTGGTGTTCCTCCACGATATGGGTTGTCAATGTCCATGCAGCTCAAGGAGCCTACATATGATATCAAATCATCTATGCAGCTGCCGGTTGGACGATGGGCACGACTGTACTCGTAATCAATAGGTCTTGGACTCAGATTTAGAACAAACTGTCCATGTGTGTTCCTTTGTCGTTCTATATATTCACGTCTTGCATGTTGTCCTTCCTCAAATCTTGTATCCTGTGATCCACGACCGCCCCCTCCTGACCCACCTGAGTATGCTTCCCCACCATCACCAGGTCCACCGCAACCAACATCATCATCATCATCATCATCATCATCTCCATTGTCATCCTTTGACTTCGATTTGGATTTGGAGCTAGTGGAGAGAATTTCATCAACAGTCGCATCAATCTCAGCCTCCAACCCTCCAAGAGGGTTTGTAATCTGCTCGGATCTTGCCAAATAGTTACCTACATCTGCTCCCATTTGCTGGCTTGTATTCTCATTTGGTCTTCCACTTGATTGATCGATAACAGGAGCACCATTGGAATCCATGCACCTCTAGAGAACATCTTCATCAACATCGTCATCATGCATCTTGAAAATGTATGCAAGGTCAATAGGGTTTGTGAAGTCCTCTTTGTCTTGTCCCTTCCTTTCATGTTTCAACGTAAGCCTCAAGTTGTAATGCACGTAGACAAGATAATTGAGCTTATGTTCTCCCAACCTGTTCCGTCTCTTCGAATGGATCAAGTTGAATGTGATCTAGTTCCTCTCACAACCACCAGCAGATGTGGTTTGAGACAACACTTTCACCGCCACATTTCATAGGTTGGGAGCTTCCATCCATATAATAACCACCATTCGGCTGCAAAAAAAACAAAATAATATAAATCAATAGTAGGAATAAATGAACACACAATCAATGGATTTATTTATATTCATTCTACCGGGAAGAGTATTGCCCGTCCATTTACCACGGTAATTTGACCAAAGGAGCCCAAAGCATCTCAGAAATACTTAACCAGCACACATAGGTTTAAGTCATAAATTGTTACATAATACTCTTAAAGAATATTTTTGTGAGTCCTAATCTACCATCAAATTCAGGATTACCTCATTCATGCACAAGGTCTGTAACTTCTCATCCTTGATGAGCTTCTCCAACACAATCTGTACAACTTCTAGAAGGTCAGCATTTATATCAAGTCCATTCATATACTGGTACTTAGGATTGAAGTAATAAGTTGGACACAAAGTCATGAACAAGCACAATTCTCATATTCTAAAGATCTATAAAAATTTTAAAAATAAAAAACAAATTCGACTATTACATAATACATACCAGCCTTGTGAAGACGATGTGAGAGCATCTTGGACCAACGCTCGTCTATGATGTCCAACCATGCTTCGGATCTTTTTCCAACCGCTTCTCTGGCCTTCTCTCTCATGCAGCGTGTTGCCTTGTAGATCACTTCAATGGTGGGCTTCTTATTGTTGGACGAGGATTTTTCACGGGTCTAAAATACATCTCACACAAGGCAGAGACGCAGTCGATGTGGCGACCGTACGAATCCTGTAATTCAAACAACAATTAACCCATAATAGAGATCAAACAATGAAAAGCGGTGCGGAGTTAAAATTTATTATAACTCTACAACAAGGTGTGTATAGGTGCAAGTATATGTAGAGTGTCAAACACAGGGAACAAGCAGGATAGATCGGGGCAATCAAGCTCAGAAATGAATGTGATGTATTTGTCTATACAAGTGCTATTTTTGTGGGTTTTTAATTTTATATTTTTTTATTTAATTTTTGGTTTTATATTTTTATGTTCTGATTTTTTTAATTTACTGATTTTTTATTTTGTTTTTATATTTTATATTTTTATATTTTCTTTTCCTTTTAATAAGGATATAAGGCTATATAGAATATATATATATATATACAAGAGAGATGAGAGAGAGAGAGAGAAAATTAGGTAAAAATAATCAAAATACAGGAAATAAAGTGTTTTTTTATTTTTATAATTTTCTAATGTTTTTATGATTTCTTTATATTTTTCCTAATTTTTTTGGTATTTTAAAGTCAAAAATACTGAAACACAGTGAACAAAATTAATGACCGAAATTAAAATGGAGATGAAAAATATCAAACAGTGTCAAAAGTTCTCCAAATTAATTTTAAACTAAAGATAATACACAACAACAACAAAGCCTTTTCCCACAATTAAGTAGGGTCGGCTACATGGATTCTTTGCCTCCATTCAGATCTATCTTGGGTCAATCCCAGGCTTATATCCATAAAACTAAGATCCCTTCGTATAGTTTCTTTCCAAAACTTCTTGGGTCATCCTCGCCCTCTCTTTACCGGATCAACATTCCAACACTCGCATCTCCTAAATGGTGCATCAACTGATCTTCTTTACAAATGACCAAACCATTTTAAGCGGTTTTCTCGCATCTTATCCTCGATCGGAGCTACACCAACTTTCTTTCTGATTGCATCATTCCGAATCCGATCTTTACGTATATGTGTGTGTACACACATCCACCTTAACATTTTCATCTCTGCTACAGTCATTCTCTACACATGTCTATGGTTCACATGCCAACATTCAGATCCATAGAGCATAGCAGGTCTCACAGCTGCTTTGTAAAACTTTACTTTAATTTTTAAAGGAATTTTCTTATCACAGAGAACAGCAGAGGCTCCACTCCACTTTAGTCACCTTGCATTTATTCTATTAGTAACATCTCCATCAATTTCCCCATCATGTTGCAAAATAGATCCCATATATCTAAAAGAATCTCTCTTCCGAATGTTATCACCAATCTTCACCTCGACTCCTTCACCATTGCTTCCATCAAAGGAGCACTCCATATATTCAGTCTTAGCCCTACTCATACGAAATCCTTTACTCTCCAACTCATGTCTCCAAACCTCAAGCTTCTCATTTACTCCATCTCTAGTCTCGTCAATCAACACAATATCATTAGCAAATAACATACACCAAGCTAACTCATCTTGAATGTGACTTATCAACTCATCCATAATCAAAGTAAAAAGAAATGGACTCAAAGTTGAACCTTGATGTAGACCAATGTTGATGTCAAAATAGCCAGTCTTCCCACACAGGACCCTTACACAAGATAAAGCCCTATCATACATGTCCTTTATGAGGTTAATGTATAGGACAGGTACTTGTCTCTTCTCCAAAACTCTCCACAATATCTCTCGTTGGACAGAATCATAAGCCTTCTCCAAATCAATAAAGATAATATGGAGGTTCTTCCTTTTAGCTCTATAAATCTCCATTGTTCTCCTCAGCAAATGGATGGCTTCAATAGTTGAACGACCTAGCATGAATCCGAATTGGTTTTCTTTTACGTTAGAAAAAACTAAAGATAATACAATAAAGAAAATTAGGTAACATAAATTATATTTTTAGGATTTTTTAGGAATTTTTAATATTTTTATGAAGGATTTTGGAGTTTTATACTTTTTAGTTTTCTTTTGTAATTTTTAGTGATTTTTGGACTGAATTAAAAGATAGAGAAACACAGAAAATATATTTTTTGGATTTTTTTCAAAAATGTTTTCTAATTTTTATGTATTTTCTAATGCAAACAATGTTGAAAATGCATGTTTTGGATTTATAAATAATAAAATGCAAGAAAAATGCAAAGTAAAAATATGACGTGAAACTACAATGCAACAGGAACTTATGGTATTTTTTGGTAATTTTTGGGATTTTATAGATGCATGAAATAAATAGAGGAACCAAAAAGAAAATGGACAGCTTGCATGGCATTTGTGTAATTAGCAAAAAGTTGAAGGGCCAAAGTGCAATATTCCAGAAACTTTATAACTAAATAAAAATGTTTACAGACTAAATATAAATAATTAAAATCCCGCGGGTGAACGTGCAAAATTGCCAAGTCACGTACGTCGAGCACGTGACCTGGCAAGGACGATAAAGCAATATTACAAAAACTAGGGGGATGTATGAAATTTATACAAAGTAAATAAAATGCAGATGAAAGTTTCAGTCTTCAAAATTAAATACAAAAATTGTCGGGGTGAGGATGCAAAATAACCACGGCCTGGGCAGATCAGACGGCGGATGGAGGTTCACTTAACGCCACATGTCGCGAATCCGTCGGCTGATACCCCTTCGCTCCCAACGGCCTGGATTAGAACTTGAAAGGATGATCGGATGGCTGGGAAGCGATCCGATCCTACGACTGCTATGCGTCTTCAAGAACTGGGCGAGATCGACGGCTCGGAGGGGTTCAACAAGAACAGGGAAGAACGCCATTGGAGGCAACTTTCCCCGCCCTTGATCGGCTGCCACCGAGGTCCTTGAGGCTCCAAAACTTCCCAAGATAGCGCCTGCAGGGGTCTTCTATACGCCTGGGGTGCCAAAAGTGGTCGGTGTCCATTGGAGCGCACCGGTGGTAGAGGCGGTGCAAGTGGCCCCGGGTACTTCCGGCGAATCCACAAAATCGCCCTGGCATCTTCGAGTCACGCGTGGACCTGCAAGAGAAGTCAAGGGGGGTCGCGGGCAAATTGTCGCGACCCTCCTGGTGGCAAAAACACGGCGGAGATGGCAGATAAGGAGCTCGTTGGAGCAAGCTCCGGCAAGGGGTTGACAAATCCGAAAATCGCGGTTTTAAAAGTTGTTTTTATCTTTCGTGAGTGAAAATAATATGGCTTGTTCGTTGTAGGCGACGATCGGAATCGGTCAATTTTAGTCAAGTGGTTTTATATTTATTTTACTTGGGCAAGTCCCAAGGTCGATCACAAGGAGGCAAAGGAACAACCTAGAGTTGTGTTTATCAAGGTTCGTACGGTTTTCGAGCTGGTCTATTTTGGGAATTTTAAAGCAAATAAGGGATGCAAGATGCGGTTTTGGCCTATTTTAGGGACTAAAATGCAAATTACGATCAAACAATGTCCAAAAAAATACGAAACTTGGCCATAATGTAAGATATGATGAAATGAGTGCACTGTAATTTTTTTGGAATTTTTGGATGCAATATAATTTATTTATGGATTTTTAAATGCAAACAAAATGATTTTCAATATTTAATTATAATAAATATCAAACCTACTTATTTTCAAGGATCAAAATTATCTAAGATCTATCACTAGGTAATGGATCTTAGAAAAATCTTAAACCTTGAAAATATGGGGTTTAATACCTACTAAAAATTAAATACTAAAATACGCAAAATGATTTTTACAGAGCAATTTATGCATGCAATGCGTATATTTTTGGGCACAATGTCAAGCACAATTAACTCTCCAATATTTGTTTTTTCGGGAATTTTTAGAGCAACGGTTAATCAAATAAAAATTCAAGAGCGCAAATTGGGCAAAGTTTGTAAATTTCCACAGAATAATTGAATATTAATTAACCATTAATCATAAAAATAACCACAATATGTAAAAATATAGAGAATTGATTAACAAACATCATGCTAATTTTTAATAAATAAAATGATGTAGAGAGAAGGTTCAAAACAGAGGAGGAACACAGGTATATGTTTGCAATATATAAATAAATAAAATATGCAAGGGGGACCTAATGTTAATTACCTACACACAGGGGGTTGTTTCTGCAATTTTCCAGCCAATCACGTGCAGTGCACGTGATAACTGGTCGGTGGGGGCTGAGGCGCGAATAATGAAATCTCCAGGGGGCTTCTTTGTAAATAACCCAGTCACGTGCGGTGCACGTGACCTGGGCAGAGGGCGTAATGCTGACGTCGTTCCCTCCTGTCACGTGCCCTGCACGTGAGGAGGGCCTCGGGACCACCGCCCGGCCGGTCGAGGCGGACTGCGAGAAGGCGGAGCCGGTCAGGCAAAGGGGCCGGAGCTCAGCCTCAACTGGAGATGATGAACGGCGAGGCGGAGGTGTCTAAGAAGGTCAGAGTCAGAGAAGACGTTGCGTTGGCGATGGAGTTGTAGTGGGCGGTCAGCGAAGGTGCTGTGGAGGCGCGGCTCCTGTCCGGTCGTTGGCGAGGGGAGAGGGGCTCCTGTCGTGCTCCAGGCGTGGCGAGATGTCGGTCGGAGTAGCGCGTGCGCAGGTGGTCGATGTAGCTGGTCGTTGTCGAGGATGAAGCTGGAGGTGCGGCGGTGGTCGTCTTCGCGGAGGCGTAGCGCTGGAGGTGGGCGTAGGGTCGTGGTCAGCTTCTGGATGGCCCAGGCGAAGGAGGCGGTGTCGGTGGAGATGGTCGTGGTCGTCGAAGTTGCGGTGGAGCGGCGGAGAAGTCGAAGATGAAGTCGTAGGGTCTAAGCGGAGAGAAGGCGAAGAGAGAGAGAGAGAGAGAGAGAACCTGGAAGGGGCTCAACGGCGGTGCCGGAGCGAGCAGCAGCGACAGGGGTGGAGGAGCTTGCTGCAACAAGCTCGGGGAGCTTGGATCTCGCTGGAGTAGAGGAGTCAAAGGGCTGTCACCACCTCGAAGATTCCCTAGGGCAGAGGTTGGCGGATGATTTGCGAGGAGGGGTGGCGATGGCTTTAAATAGGGTTGAGAGGAGAGGGGTTGGCGAAGATCATGGGGTGGTCGGTCGGCTGTTACGACAAAGGCGGGGAAGCTGTTGGCGTTGGCGGTGCGGTCAACGGGTAGCCGGTGTGAGGATAGCGGAGGGAGGTTGGGGGAGGAATCGGGGAAGGGTGGCGCGAGGTTGACGAAGCGCAGCGACCGTTCGATCGGCCGTTGATCGAACGGCCCTGCTTTGGCCACGTGGCGCAGGAGGTTAAAGAGAGAGGGTCAGGCGAGGCACATGCGACGCACGTGCGGAGGCTATTTTTTTTAATTAAATAATTTTTTTATAAAAACGAATAAATAAAAGCTCAAAAAATGCTGACACGTGGCGGCCTCTGGGGTTGCCACGTGTCAGCACCGGAAAATTCGTAGAAGAACATTTTGTAAAATCAAAGAGAAATAGTAAACGACCTCGGATCGAAAAAGTTCCTTCACAAAAAATGCTCGTCTAGACAATATCTACAACTTTCATGAAGACATTAAAGTCAAAATCGATCAAATGTAGAAAGTGAATTTTTGGGGTACTCCATATAATAGAATACCTATATTTTTGGGTTTTGTAATTTTTTGTCATCTTTTAAACTCGATAAAAATCCGGAAAAAATATGGAAAAATTAAAGACAAATAAAGACAGCTTAATCTAATTTTTTTTGGAATTTTATTGATTAAGAAAAATATATACATAAAACATAGGTCAGAAAACTGCTAAAATATACAATGTACAAAAGAGGCCCAAAACCCAACTTTCACATACGAGCTCCGATTCACTTGAACTTGGTCTTGTTTTGAAGGTAATTGAATGGGCATTAGTTCAAAAGTGAGTAGGATAAAATCGGACAGTGGGTGGAGAAGATATGTGGCTTTTAGTCCGAAAATCCTGAAACTAGGGTTTGGGTTTTTGGTCCACTTATTTGGGTTAGTGATTTTTTTTGTATTTTTTATTCTGGTTAGTGATATGTACACAGTGGAGGTAGTTTTGGGTTATGCGGTATTAGCATGAAGGAGTTAAAAATCCGGGAAGTTAGGCTATTTACAGGTCAAATTTGGCTTGGATTTTTGGCTTCTTATTTTGTGCAAAAAAATGATGAATAAAATGTCATTCTTATGAAAACATGCATGAATGCTAATTATGCAGAATAGATGCAGATATGTTGCTGATTTTTAGGGAATTAAGCTTAATAAATGAGATCTAGAGTGATGAATCCGAGATTCATCATCCCCCTATACTTAAACCATGCTCGTCCCTGAGCATCAAAGAGAAATGCCGTGAGATGAAATGAGATTGGGTTCCATACCAAGACCATGAACTGAAGGTGAAAGTGAAACTAAACTCGACCTTTGGATTATTTGTGTGTTGGAACTTCTGTGAGACTTAGAATTTTAAAACAGCAGCCCTCAAGTTCTACACATCATTGTCACAATTTCGGCTCTGAAGTCATCTTAGATCAATCTTCTTTCCAAGGTATACCCTATGAACATTGAATAACCGACTCTTGTGTGTGAAGGATTTTAGCTCTTCCCATCCAGAATGCCGGACTACCATGCTCCTCTCCTCTCCAGTAACTCGTCCTCGGGGAGTCATGTATTTCCTTCTAAGGTATGTCGTGGCGTGTTCACAATCGAAATGGGGGAGAAGTTAGAAGAAGAAGAAAAGAACTGGAGGGTGGCCAGTGTAGTCACCTCTCCTTGTGAAGATGGCCAGTGTAGCCGAGTCTCCACCAAGATCTGCAGGTTTCTTGAAGCTTGGACCTTTTTGGCCAGATTTTATTTGGTAGAATGCTTCTTTTGTATTTGGAATTTTTGGTGGTCTTGCTTGGATATTGTTTTGCCCCTATGGATATAGAATCTTTTTATTCCGTACATTTTTGAGGTCTTAGAAAAAATTGTGCCCAGCCGTCCATCCATTTTCCGAAGCTTTATTTCAACCCGTACTCCAGTCTTTAGATTTCCAGGCTACCAGAAAAGAGACTTACACAGTCTTCCATCATCCCGTCTGAGTTGAGCTAAGTGCATAGTGCGAGAGTACAAATTAATTCCTTATTCGAGAGTTCTATCCAGAATGAAGAGACCATGTTAGACACTAAGAGTCAAGTGCTGCACATTGTCATGTGGAACTTAAAGAATTAAGTCAAAAGACCTGAAGCTCTTAAAATCCTATTTCTCGATGAAGTTCCTCTGAAAATTAGGTGGATTAAGGTCAAGTCCATACCACTCTCGGTTTCTGCTCACAACTTGGTTCAGAACCCAATGACTTTTCACAGATGCAGATGAATGTGATGTTGGATGAAGTGCCGGTGTGTGAAATGCAGACACATTTTTTTCTTATTATCATTATTTTTTTATGCAAGATTTTTTTTTCAATGCAAAAAATAATAAGAAGCCATTTTCAAAAAAAAATTGGGCAAAGTCAGTGTCGGTAGCAAAATCCTTTTTCTTTTCTTTTCATTTTTCAAATTTTCCTTTTTTTCAAAAATTACCCACCCCGTAAATACATATAGACTTACGTGAAAGTACGAGATATGGGTAAAATATATACAAAGTATATATATACAGACCCCCTATACTTAGCGAGGGTTGTGTCCTCAGAGCACAAGAAGCGTAATGAAGACATAGCTCGGGCTAAGCGTAAGATAGTGGAAAAATATAATGGTCCGTCCCCCTAAACTTAAACTGTGAACAGTCTAGGTATAGAAGAAGAGCGCAAAAGAGGTGGTCAGGATATGTAAATGAGGGGAGTATGTACAGGTGGGTGTCGGTTCCCCCTATACTTAGGCTCTGGTCAGCCTAAGTATAAGAGAAAGGTGGAAATGGAGTGATCAAGAAGGAGAAGTGAGAGAAATGGTATATACAAATGGCATCGGTCCCTCCCTATACTTAGGCCTTGGCCTAAGTAGGGGAAGAAGCTGTACAAGGGGATCGATGTGGTCGGGAGGGAGGGTGGGTTTGATCTGATAGATTTTCAATGTCCTCATTCTGCGTGAAATAGATGGCCTCAACTTGAACTGTCTGCTCTTTGGGTGATTCAATATATGGCTTCAGCAACTGTCCGTTTACTGCGAAAGGTTGTGCATCCTCTTTGAGTTCGGCAATATATGTACTTCCATTGGTATGCACATCGATGACAATGTATGGCCCCGTCCATTTTGATTTTAATTTCCCATGAAAAATCTTTAACCGGGCATTAAACAACCACACTTTCTGTCCAGGGACAGAGGTCTTGTCTCGAATGTGTCTATCATGCCATCTCTTGACCTTGTCCTTATAAATCACACTGTTGTCATATGCCCGATTTCGGATTTCAATTAGCTCATTCAGATTTAGGTCCCGACATAATTTCCCAAGGTGACAACTCCAATTCAACTTTTTGATTGCCCATTCAGATTTGTGGATCAATTCTGCAGGTAGATGGCATGGCTTGCCATAGATCATCTTAAAAGGTGAAGTACCAAGTGGGGTCTTATAGGCTGTCCTATAGGCCCATAGAACTTGGTCCAATAGCATCGACCAATTCTTCCTATCTGGACGGACCAACTTCTGAAGAATACCCTTCACCTCTCTATTAGAAACCTCTGCCATGCCATTAGATTGTGGATGATATGGGTTGGCTATTCTATGCTCAAATTTGTACTCCTTAGCCAAAGATCTCTTCTCCCTGTTTACAAAGTGGCTACCTCCTCAGAAATCAAAACTTTTGATATCCCGAATCTTGCAATGATATTATGCTTGATGAATTTACAGACGGTTTTGCTATCTGCGGTTCGGGTTGGAATAGCCTCTACCCATCTTGATAAATAGTCAACCGCTAACAAGATGTACTCAAATCCATTGCTATTGGGAAAGGGACCCATAAAATCAATCCCGCATGCATCAAAAACATCACAGAAAATCATTGCTTGCATGGGCATTTCATCTTTATGACCGACAGTCCCTCCCATTCTTTGACAAACTGGGCATGACCGCACAAATTCATTAGCATCCTGAAATAAGGTCCGCCGGTAAAATCCACATTAGAGTACCTTGTGTGCGGTTCTCTTTCCCGAATGGTGTCCTCCAGCCTCGAGAGAATGACAATGTATGAGGACACTCTGATATTCCTCCTGAGGAATACATCTTCAACAGACACAATCCGGTCCTTCATAAAAAAGGAAAGGATCGTCCCAATGGTATTTTCTTGAATCTGTCTTTAATCGATCAATCATTCTCATGGTCCAACCAAAGGGAACCTTCTTGGAGACAAGATAGTTCACTATGTCAGAATAACATGGGGTTGAATCAATGATGCAAACTGATTCGTCTGGAAAAGTCTCCTTAATAAGTCCGGTATCAGGATTATCGTTTTGCTCGATTCAGGAAAGGTGATCAGCAACAACATTCTTTATTCCAGGTTTATCCTTGATCTCCAAATTAAATTCCTGGATTAACAAGATCCATCTCAAAAGTCGTGCCTTGGCATCCTTCTTATCCATGAGATATCTGATTGCCGTATGATATGTGAAAATCGTCACCTTGGAGCCCAATATGTATGATCTGAATTTTTCAAGGGCCCAAACAACCGCGAGCATCTCCTTTTCAGTCACTGTGTAATTTCTCTGTGCAGGATCCAACACTTTGCTCGCGTAGTGAATCGCATAAGGAATTCCATCTCTTCTTTGTCCAAGTACCGCTCCGACAGCAAAATCCGATGCATCACTCATGATCTCGAAGGGAAGAGACCAGTCGGGAGCTTGTAATATCGGCGATTCACATATTTTCTTCTTCAGAAGCTCGAAGGCCTCTAGACACCTGTGATTTACAATAAACTCGATGTCTTTGCCCAAGAGCTCAGTCAGTGGGTGGGCGATCTTTGAAGAATCAGGGATGAATCTTCGATAAAATCCAACATGCCCTAAGAAAGACCTCACTAACTTGACGTTGGTTGGTGTCTTAAGTTTCTTGATCACATCCACCTTGGCAGGGTCAACCTCCATTCCATTTTTGGAGATGACATGCCCCAACACGATACCCTCAGTCACCATAAAGTGACTTTTCTCCCAGGAGAGTACCAAATTAACTTCCCTGCATCTCTGGAGGACTCGGTCTAAATGCGCTAAACATGTATCAAATGAATCACCATGAACCGAGAAGTCATCCATGAAGACTTCCAGGAAATCACCAACCATTTCGGCAAATACGGCAATCATGCACCGCTGAAATGTGCATGGGGCATTACAAAGCCCGAATGGCATGCGCTTGAATGCGTAAGTACCGAAGGGACATGTGAAAGTGGTCTTTTCCTGATCCTCAGGAGTGATAGCTACTTGATTGTAGCCTGAGTACCCGTCAAGAAAACAGAAGAATGCTTTCCTTACAAGTCTCTCCAAGATTTGATCAATAAATGGCAGTGGAAAGTAATCTTTCTTGGTCGCAGCATTCAGGCGCATGTAATCGACAAAGACACGCCACGACGTGGGCACTCGGGTCGAGATCTCTACCCCCTCCTCGTTGGTGACCATCTGGATTCCCGACTTCTTCGGGACGACATGAAGGGGGGCCACCTACTTGGAGTCAGAAATGGGGTATATGAATCCTGCTTTGCACTATTTTTATATCTCTTTCTTAACTACTTCCTGAAGATTGGGGTTTAATCTTCTCTGAAATTCACGGGAAGACCTTGCATTATCCTCAACATAAATTTGGTGTGAGCAGAGAGCGGGGTTTATTCCTACGAGATCCGACACAGTCCAACCGATGGCTTTTCGATTTCACTCAAGGACTTCTAGTAGTCTAGACTCCTGATCCAGTGTTAAGGATGAGCTAATGATCGCAGAAAATTTTTCTTTGGGTCCATTGAGAAATGCATACTTCAGCGTGGGAGGTAGTGGTTTCAGCTCTGGTAATTCTGAATCATCAATCAAGTCTGACTGAATTATCTTTGTATCTGGCTCCGTGTCAGTTGGTGGTGAATCACTGTGTGAGATGCTGGCTACCAATTCCGAAGAAAGGTGAGCCGGATCGCTAAAGTAGAAAGGTAATTCGGCTAGAGCCACGTCCGACTCGTCATCGATATTTCTTTATTGTCTCAGAGATGATGGGATTGACAAATCCGAGAGGATTTCTGTGTCATCAAGAGTGTAATAATCTGGGTGTCTCGATATGTTTGGAAATATCTCGCAAACTGCATTGTGCATTATTTCTTCTTCCGAGGATGTGCTTTCTATCTATAAGTCTGGCAGTTGGTCCCATGGCCCAGTGGTTCTGAGGAGATTGCATTCTGATGTTTCAGCATCTTCAGTGGTGGATTCGGAGTTTGGCCTCTGCCACTTTGTCTATTTCATCTCCAAGTCTATTTCTCTGCCTGGAGAACGGAATTTCATCATGCCAGACCCGTAATCGAACACAGCCTTAGCGGTTCTTAAGAATGGTCTTCCGAGAATGATTTGTGATTCTGTCCAATGGTTAGAAGTCTCCATATCAAGGACAGTGAAGTCCACTTTGTATTCTGTACCCTCGATAATGATGATGACATTCTTTACTTCTCCCTTAGGTCTTTTGGTGGATTTATCAACAAATTGGAGTAAAGATGATGATTTCTTGAGAGGGCCTAACTCCAATCTATAATATAAGGCTAAGGGTAGAAGATTTATGGAAGAACATTGTCGAGAAGTGTGCGTGTGAACGCAATGCCGCCAATGCGACTCTCCACATAATGGGCGCCCAGATCCCTTTTCTTTCTTGGCAGATGCTGGTTTTTGACACATTTGGTGGTGGCAACTGTCAAGATGTGAGTCTCCACAAATTGACTTGTTCTCTTTGTACGAGTCCTGGTAGGAGTGCATTTTGCCTTCAAATATTTCTGAAAGGCTGGATGACTGGCCACATACTGATCGAAGGGTACTTTGACTGTAATATTTTGCTGACAGAACCTTTCCATTACTGGGTCATCCTGAATGTTTTTCTTTTGTTTTCCCTTCTTGAGTGCATGGGGAAAGGGAATGGAAGTATTTGAAACAGGAGATAGAGGACCAGAATCATAAATAAGAGCATCTTTATTAGACTTGGAGTTTTTATTACAATCATAAGATTTTTGATAATAATCAAAATCAGGTTGCTGAAAAGATGACAAAGGTATTTTTGTAGGAACTAGAGGTTCAAGGTCCTCTGCAGACTCCATAGATGCTTTCCCTTTCTCTTGTGCTGAGATCTTCAGACGTCCTTCTTCATCCTCCTCGGAAGCATCCTCCGGCTGATCTTCCGAGTCTTCATCATCCGGTTCCCTAGCCTGGTCAGGTACGGCCACGGTCCTTCCGTTCCTGAGTGACATGGCATGGATATTGTCAAACGAAAGGATCTTTGTTCAGATGTGGAAAATCTGAATAGTATACCTGGACATTGCGTTGAGATGATTGAGATTTATTCAAGCTATTGGGGTTAGCTTGAACTTGGGCGGGAATGGTTGTGGCTGGAACAGTCTGCTCATCCTTCCATCGGGATAGACAATTAACTTCCACCCGTAGATCATACAGCTCAATTCGGAAGCTGTGAATTTCTTCAAGCATTTGTCTCTGGAGATCAATAGGTTCTTATGAAAGATTGGATGATTGAGCTGATGGTCTGGGAGCTTGATGTTGCTGACGATATTGCTGAGGTTGGTTCTGGTGATTGTAGGGTTGTTGCTGCTTCGGATGCTGGGAAGATGCCATGTTCTGAGGATTCTGTGGAGGTTGAGGAAATGTGGCATTATAGAAAGTGGGTGGACGTTGATAAGGTTGGCGGTCCCCCATACTACCCTGTCGAGTAGTGTCCTGTGTGTATCAAATGTCGTTTATTTCGAATGTCAGGGGCGGGGCTTCTTTGATTGTCTCGGCCGGTGGGGGTGGCTGCTGGGAATCTTAGGCATAGGATTGGTCTTGTGCCCATGATTGTTGTTGTTCTGATCCTGGCTACTCCTGGACATGGTGCACATGGTAGATCGGAACCGTTGGTGCAGTAGGTACCACCATCTTGGACATCTTAGTAGTGAGCTCCTCCATCTGCTTTGGGAACTGAGAGATTCGGTTTTTGATGTCGCTCATTCTCTTATCCACTATTGTCAGTTTATCAGCTATGAAGTGCGTGTTTGGAATCAAGTCCTCCGTTGTTCCTGCAACCGTTTGCTTCCCGCCTTTGGCTTGAAGGGTGTTCAGGGAATCAGTGTATGCTCTACTGGCAAGTTGAGAACGGCTTGTTTCTGCCATCTGCTCCAGTATTTTCCAGACGGTCTCAGCTCCACACGATGAGTAATTCCCTCCGCAGGCAGCGCTAACTAACCCTTGAGTCTTATTGTTGAGGCCAGAGTAGAGTGACTACACTAGGATGTTGTTGTCCAGAACATGGCAGGGACATTTTTGTACTTGGTCTGTAAACCTATCCCATGCCTCACAGAGTGGTTCATTGGGCATCTAAGAGAAGCTGGTGATGCGGGTCCTCATTTGATTGGTCCGACTCAAGGGGTAGAATTTCTTCAGAAATAGGTTTTTGAACCTCTCATAAGTAGTCACAGTCACCCCCAAGTTTTTCACCAAGTAGTCTGCTTTCCTTTTCAAGGCGAAAGGTAGTGCAGTGAGACGAATGTAATCTTGACTGACTTGTGGGTGTCTCAGATTAGAACATATCAGCTCCAGGTCCCGCAAGAATTCATATGGCTCCTCAGTCGTATTACCATGGAATTGAGGTAATTGACTTACAAAATGTGGCTTCAGTTCATAGTGTATCTCCGGTTGTGGTGGCTGCAAATAATTCCGCACTCTGTACTGTCCAAGGTTGTATGCGGCTTCCATTAGCACTTCTTCCCCAGCATTCAACTACTCAAGTTGTGCTCTCAATAACTGCTGTTGCTGCTCAGATGTAGACAATCTTGCTAGGATCATTTGAATAGCATCGTCATTGGTTTCATCTTCAGGATCTTTCTTGGAAGCCATCTTGGGTGGCATCTCTTCTTCTTCACCTTCAGAATATAAGGGGGTCGAGTTAATAGAGTGGAAAGAATTGATGTAACAGTTTTTGAGCTGTTTGGGTGAGCAAGAGACAGTGTGGGTCTGTCCTCCCTCTAGGAAGAAGAACGAATCGTAAGAGTAGGGTTCTTGGGAAGGGTTTCCCGGAGGCCAAGAAGGTCCAGAGTAAGAGTCTCTCTAGGCTTTAGAGATTGGAGAGTTTGTGGGAGTGAGGGTTCGCGGAGTCCGAACAAGAATTACCACAATCTTCCATTCTCACGATCAGCAAGAGGTTTGCGGTTTATGATGTAGCACAAGTGTGCGGTATTCGTTGATTACTTACTTTCTACGCACAAACCAAACACAATACAAAGATTTCTTTCACCAACTCACTCAGTGAAGGCCGTAAAAGTTCGGCCAATTATCTTGTCAGTTTTAATTGGTGAGAATTCAAGTCTTTCAAGCCGTTTAAACGAGCTGTTAGGTACCAATATTTCCTTAAAGACTGTCCCGAGTTCGTACAATTAGTTGCATCCACTTTCAGCCAGTATAAGTGTAAGTACGGACCGTAAACGGCTACCCGTGTTACTTAAGGACGGAGCCTTGCGTAGTGTCCTTTAAACCACCCACTCTGCTAAGGAAGTCCGGACCGTAAATGGCTACCCGTATTCCTCACTGAGAAGTAGCTAATCGTTTTTAAAATCAGTAGTCTAGATGAAAATCTTGGCTTGTCTCTATCCTAGTGTGTGTCTCTCTCATCGCTGCAAGATAAAATCAAACAATGTCGGGGTTGCTCTCCCGCAGAAATTCTTGATTTTATGGGTTCTTAAGATCGGCTATATTTAGCAGTCCCAATTTTAATGAGGTGATCACTGAAAAATTAGATGAGCACAAATACACGTCTACCGTCCAGTCCCAATTTCCTTTAAAATTATGTGATAAAACAAGAGGGAGGAATTCAGGAAAGTCGATGCACGCGAAAACAATGATGTATGCTCAGTTAGAAGACTTACAGTGCCTCCTCGTAATCTCCATGTGGGATGCAATACAGAATTGAAATTATTTTAAATGAATGCAAGCCGATGAAAACCGCACCTAAGCAGAAAGTTCTATTAGTGGGCAAGAATTGATTTAAATTTTTGGCTAAGTTGAACGATCTGTGTGCGTCTTAATTAAAGTGCAGTGTGGCCTTAGATCCTATGAGCACAAGCAAAAATATAAATGCTCTGAGAGCCATATGTGCAGGTCTATCCTATTCGCCACTCAAGTCGGGCCGCACCCTCACCGGAGAGTGAAATAGGCACGACACACCACAGATAGAGTTCAAAGTCTTTTTACACATGCGAGGGTCCAAACGGACACCGCTATAAATGAGCAGAAATTTAAATTTGCAGAAATTAAAAACCTAGACTCTACGCTCTCTCACGACTCGACTCGATCTTAAATTATTTGCGGCTTCTTCGGATGTCGGTGAAGATGCTTCGGTTTCTTGAAAAACCGCTTCACGTACGCCAGGTACCTCGCAAGAAAAATAAGAGAGCTATGTGTAAGAGAGTGACTCAGCAAATAATCAAAAATAAAATAAGCGAAATAAATGCTGAAAAATAAATGCAGGAAATAAAATAGAATTTACAATGACAAATTCGGGGGGTCAGACTACCCGAATGCGGAAAACCAACGAAAAATATCAAAACACAAAACTAAGTCGTTTGCCTCCCCGGCAACGGCGCCATCTGACGAATCCGAAAATCGTGGTTTAAAAAGTTGTTTTTATCTTTCGTGAGTGAAAATAATATGGCTTATTCTTTGTAGGCGATGATCGGAATCGGTCAAGAAATAACCACAAAAATTATTTGTCAATTTTAGTCAAGTGGTTTTATGTTTATTTTACTTGGGCAAGTCCCAAGGTCGATCACAAGGAGGCAAAGGAACAACCTAGAGTTGTGTTTATCAAGGTTCGTACGGTTTTCGAGGCGGTCTATTTTTGGAATTTTTAATGCAAATAAGGGATGCAAGATGCGGTTTTGGCCTATTTTAGGGACTAAAATGCAAATTACGATCAAACAATGTCCAAAAAAATACGAAACTTGGCCAGAATGTAAGATATGATGAAATGAGTGCACTGTAACTTTTTTGGAATTTTTGGATACAATATGATTTTTTTATTGATTTTTAAATGCAAACAAAATGATTTTCGATATTTAATTATAATAAATATCAAACCTACTTATTTTCAAGGATCAAAATTATTTAAGATCTATCACTAGGTAATGGATCTTAGAAAAATCTTAAACCTTGAAAATGTGGGGTTTAATACCTATTAAAAATTAAATACTAAAATACGCAAAATGATTTTTATAGAGCAATTTATGCATGCAATACAAATATTTTTGGGCATAATGTCAAGTACAATTAACTCTCCAATATGTGATTTTTCGGGAATTTTTAGAGCAACAGTTATTCAAATAAAAATTCAAGAGCACAAATTGAGCAAAGTTTGTAAATTTCCACAGAATAATTGAATATTAATTAGCTATTAACCATAAAAATAATCACAATATGTCAAAATGTAGAGAATTGGTTAACAAACATCATGCTAATTTTTAATAAATAAAATGATGTAGAGAGAAGGTTCAAAACAGATGAGGAACACAGGGGTATGTTTGCAATATATATAAATAAATAAAATATGCAAAGGGGACCTAATGTTAATTACCTATACAGGGGGTTGTTTCTGCAATTTTCCAGCCAATCACGTGCAGTGCACGTGATAACTGGTCGGTGGGGGCTGAGGCGCGAATAATGAAATCTCCAGGGGGCTTCTTTGTAAATGACCCAGTCACGTGCGTTGCACGTGACCTGGGCGGAGGGCGTAATGCTGACGTCGTTCCCTCATGTCACGTGCCTCGCGCGTAAGGAGGGCCTCGAGACCACCCCCGGCCGGTCGAGGCGGACTGCGAGGAGGCGAAGCTGGTCAGGTGGAGGGGCCGGAGCTCAGCCTCGACTGGAGATGATGAACGGCGAGGCGGAGGTGTCGAAGATGATCGGAGTCGGAGAAGACGTTGCGTTGGCGATGGAGTTGTCGTGGGCGGCCTGCGAAGGTGCTGTGGAGGCATGGCTCCTGTCCGGTCGTTGGCGAGGCTGAGAGGGGCTCCGGTTGTGCTCGAGGCATGGCGAGATGTCGGTCGGAGTAGTACGTGCGCAGGTGGTCGATGTAGCTTGTCGCTGTCGAGGACGAAACTGGAGGTGCGGCGGTGGTCGGCTTTGTGGAGGCGTAGCGCTGGAGGTGGGCATAGGGTCGTGGTCAGCTTCTGGATGGCCCAGGCGAAGGAGGCGGTGTCGGTGGAGATGGCTGTGGTCGTCGAAGTTATGGTGGAGCGGCGGAGAAGTCGAAGATGAAGTCGTAGGGTCTGAGCGGAGAGAAGGCGAAGAGAGAGAGAGAGATAACCTGGAAGGGGCTCAACGGCAGTGCCGGAGCGAGCAGCAGCGGCGGGGGTGGAGCAGCTTGCTGCAACAAGCTCGGGGGCTTGGATCTCGCCGGAGTAGAGGAGTCGGAGGGTTGTCACCACCTCGAAGATTCCCTAGGGTGGAGGTCAGCGGATGATTTGCGAGGAGGGGCGGCGATGGCTTTAAATAGGGTTGAGAGGAGAGGGGTTGGCGAAGATCACGGGGCGGTTGGTCGGTCGTTGCGACGAAGGAGGGGAAGCTGTTGGCGTTGGCGGCGCGATCAACGGGTGGCCGGTGTGAGGATAGCAGAGGGCGGTTGGTGGAGGAATCGGGGAAGGGTGGCGCGAGGTTGACGAAGCGCAGCGACCGTTCGATCGGTCGTTTATTGAACGGCCCTGCTTTGGCCATGTGGCGCAGGAGGTTAAAGAGAGAGGGTCGGGCGAGGCACGTGCGGAGCACGCCTGGGGGCACATGCGACGCACGTGCGGAGGCTCTTTTTTTTAATTAATTAATTTTTTATAAAAAATGAATAAAGAAAATCTCAAATAATGCTGACACATGGCGGCCTCTGGGGCCGCCACGTGTCGGCACCAGAAAATTCGTAGAAAAACATTTTGTAAAATCAAAAAGAAATAGTAAACGACCTCGGATCGAAAAAGTTCCTTCACAAAAAATGCTCTTCTCGACGATATCTACTACTTTCATGAAGACATTAAAGCCAAAATCGGTCAAATGTAGAAAGTGAATTTTTGGGGTACTCCTTGTAATAGAATACCTATATTTTTGGGTTTTGTAATTTTTTTGTCATTTTTTAAACTCGATAAAAATCCAAAAAAAATATGGAAAAATTAAAGACAAATAAAGACACGTTAATCTAATTTTTTTGGAATTTTATTGATTAAGAAAAATATATACATAAAACATAGGTCAGAAAACCGCTAAAATATACAATGTACAAAAGAGGCCCAAAACCCAACTTTCACATACGAGCTCCGATTCACTTGAACTTGGTCTTGTTTTGAAGGTAATTGAATGTGCATTAGTTCAAAAGTAAGTAGGATAAAATCGGACACTGGATGGAGAAGATATGTGGCTTTTAGTCCGAAAATCCTGATAATAGGGTTTGGGTTTTTGGTCCACTTATTTGGGTTAGTGATTTTTTTTGTATTTTTTATTTATTCTGGTTAGTGATATGTACACAGTGGAGGTGGTTTTGGGTTATGTGGTGTTAGCATAAAGGAGTTAAAAATCCAGGAAGTTAGGCTATTTACAGGTCAAATTTGGCTTGGATTTTTGGCTTCTTATTTTGTGCAAAAAAATGATGGATATAATGCAATTCTTATGAAAATGTGCACGAATGCTAATTATGCAAAATGGATGCAGATATGCTGTTGATTTTTCGGGAATTGAGCTTAATAAATGAGATTTAGAGTGATGAATCTGAGATTCATCAGGGGTGAGGAGGGCGACTGGTGGGATGTCAGAGAAGATGCAAGGAGAATGGAGGTTCCTACATCTAACGACAATATAAAAATGCAAGAAAAAAGTAAATTAAAAATGACCTCGAAGGGAAGGTTGCTTGAGATGTGGACCTCGACGGCCGGAGCTGGAGATGGGGGTGGAGCGTCGCTCCGGCCTTCGCCTGGCCTCGCACGAAGGAGCTGGAGGCTCCCCTGTTACGGGAGTCGATCCGGATCTCCAAGGTGGAGGTCAAACTAGGGTAGAAGTGGGTTCAAAGAGGAAGGAGGAAAAAGGAGGGGTTTTTGAAGATGGTAGCTCTGGCGGCTCAAAGAACGAGGGAGGCAGCTCGACGCATCGATCCAAAGCCCAAGGTGAACCTTGGGCGTGAATCGCTACATGTCGAGGAAGAAAAGTCAAGAAGGGGTCGACCTGATATGGTGAAAGACTGCTCTGTTGGTGTGTCTGTGCTCTGAATAGGATCGGTCTTCACCCTAGCTGCTGGCTCTGTGGAAGTCAGACATGGGATCATATCATCAAACTTTGCCTAATCAGTATCTGACTCCGAGGGATCTGAATCTGAAGAAAAATCAACTACCTCGCTATCAGGAACGCGATCTGTTGCCTCAAATGTGTCCTCTGCCAGGAATGCGCTCTCCAAGCTCTCCTCTAGTGGAATCTGTGCATCAGCAGGATCTGAAGGTGAGAGGATGTCTCGTGGTAGTGGGTCTGCCCAAACTGCCTCATCGTCTGTGATCACAAAATCGCACTCTTGGTGGACATCTCGCTCTGCCTCTGTCATCTGCTCTGAATCACTAAGCAGCTCTGAGAAATTTGAATCTCACGCTCTAGTTTCATTGATCATCTCTGTTTGTATACTCTCACCCTCGACATGAAGCACACCTTCCGATATCATGATCGGACACTGCCTTGGTTGTGGCCAAGAATGGGCATCCTAAAATGATGGGGGTATCGGTCACAGACTCAGGGATCTCCATGTCCAACACAATGAAGTCCATGGGAAATTCCAGACCCTGAATTGCGACGACCATGTCCTTTAGCAACCCATTCGGCCTCTTGACAGATCGATCAGCAAACTGAAGGACCGTCGTGCTCTGTTGAAGAGGGTCAAACTCGAATCGGTCGAGTAAGGCTGCTAGAAGTAGGTTGATAGAAGAACCATTATCTAATAGAGTCTGATCGAACCTCTGCTTATGAATGTGGCATATGACAAAGGGAGCTCCTGCATCTGGCCTCTTGCCTGGCAGACGGTTCTGGATGGCGAAGCAGGTGGCTCGAGTGAGCACATGGATCTCTGAGTGGTAGTTCCTCCTCTTCACGAGAATAGTGGTCCTCTCTCTAAGGTTCCTCTGGAAGAGGAGGATGTGCTCCAAGGCCTCCTGTAGAGTCAGATGTATCTGGAATATGTCTATCATATGATGGCTGAACTCTAGCTGTTGGGATTTTTTTGGATTTTCTTTTTTGGTCCCCTTAGCCAAGCGGAGTGCTTGGGGAAAGGGGATGGTTGGACCCGCCTCAGATGGAGGCCTAAGATCGGGTCCCTACTGCTGTGGCAAAGTATGATCCATACAAGCATCTCCAAGCAACACAGATGGACTCACAAATGAAGAACACTTTCCTTTATTACCAGAATAGTCCTGAGATACAACGACAGAAGTAAATGCAACAGGAATGGAAATGGTGGCCTCAGTACCACCCACGGCATCTGGACTCACGCCATCAGCACCGCACTCTAGCTCAACATCATCTCTGGTGGCATCAACACCACCTCCTGAATCTGGTGAAGTGACGGCCTCAATACCGTCAGCTGGATCAACATACTTGGTGGCGTTAGCGCTACCATCATCATCATCATCATCACGAGCGGCACCAGCACCGTTCTCCTCCTCATCTGGCGCTCCTGAGTCCTCATGTTGTCGTCGCTCAGATGAGGCACCGCCGTCTGGCATCCTACCGCTCCTAAGTGTAACAAAGTCAGCATCAAATGTGTATGAAAAAATATCACCAAGTGAATCACTAGGAGTGGTAACCTCTGTAAACTCTACCTGCTCAGACTTCCTCTTCAGGTTGTTCGGATTCAGCTCGATCTGCACAGGTATGGAGGCCTTGCCCCTCACTATCTCCCTTATCTCCTGTCTGAACTCATCCATCTTTCGTTTGAAAGTAGCCTGGTGCTCGGAAACAAGGTAGGTTAGATCCTCAAGAGTTGGGTTCTCATAGGCTGGCCTATGAGAACTGGACAGGTGGCCTCTCTGGAAATGAGGCTGCTACTGGGTAGGATGAGAGGGATACTGGGGATGAAACTGTTGAGGTTGTTGATGCTGCCTCCAAGACTGCCCCTGCTGAATGGGACGAGAACCATGTTGCTGGTAAGACTGTGGCTATGGCTGTGGGAACTGGGGCTGCTGTTGCTGCTGAACTGTCCACCCTGAACTGGAGGCTGCTGCTGGAAAGAGGCACCCCTGGTTGACCAACGGAATCTGAGATGGTCTCTTGGATCCTAGGTTGAGGTCGGTCATACCAAATCCCGTTGACATCCATCAATGGCTCCTGCTCGTAATTGGGTGGGGGGAGAACTGCCAGGGGTTGATCCGGCTGGTATACTACCATCTGAGTGTCCTGATATGGTGGTGGCTAGTAGTACTGTTGCGGCTGCTAGAACGACTCCGCCTGAACATGGTGAACCTATCTGGCCTGGATGGAGTGCTGGCCCGTGACCTGAGATGGGGATGAGAAGTCGTCTATGCCTCTTGGAGACACATGATCTGGGTCTTCAGGTCATCAACGTTTGTGCCATCTGATCTATCTGAGACATGTCCTAGCACCGCTTCTTCTCAATCAACTCAATCCAGTCCAACTTCTAGCTTATAATCCCCATATAAATGGTCGTCGACTCTGTCTGTGCTACGGCTGTTGATGATGTAGAAGAACCGACATCGACTCGTGCTATCCTCTGATAAGACATGGCATGTGTTTGGGGATTCCCCTATGCATATAGTCGGATCTAGGACATCACCGTATAGTTTTCTGCCATCTCCTCGTAGATGGCCCAGACCTGATTCTCATCCTTGGCGAAATTGGATCCTCCACAGGATGCATTCACTAATCCCTGCAGCTCTGATGTAAGCCCGCAAAAGAAACTCTGGACAAGGTTGGGCTTGGATATATCATGGTGAGGGCACCGGTCTGTGAGCTCCCTGAATCTGTCCCATGCCTCATGAAATTGCTCGTTGGGGAGCATGGAAATGTTGCTGATCAGGTCTCTGGCTACATTCGTCCAGCCGAGTGGATAGTACTTGTTCAAGTACTCATTCTGGAGCTGTTCCCAAGATGTGACAAATCTCCCTAAGTGCTACAGGCAGTTGGCTGCTCTGTCTACGAGGGAGAACGGAAAAGCCATCATCCTGATGGTGTCCTTGTCCACGAGGCGATCGTGGACAGTACTGCAGATCATCTCAAACTCCTGGAGATGGAGGTGAGGCTCCTCTGCAGCGAGTCCGTGGAAGCGGGGTAGAAGCTGGATCGTCTGAGATGGAGCTTGAAATCTTGAAAAATGGTTGGTAGAACTATCCATATATGGGTCAGAGTTGCACCATGGTTGTGCAACTCCCTCATCGGGCGTGCAGGTGCTGCTGACTGTGCTGGCTCCTCAGCATCTCCTCCCTCAGGAATCTCTGGTCCTCCTCCTCCACTGACTCTGCGTCGCTCTTTATCGTCTCTCATCTGCTCCATCTCTCGACGCATGTCTACCATGAAAGTCCCTTGGTCTCTGATCTGACGTTGCATGGTCTCCGGAGAGGCTGACAGGGTGTTGTTGATGGCACCTTGATTAAGTACGTAAGTTTGAGTCCCGCTGGGTCCATTGGTATGCTCCTCACTGCTGGCCATGGTCTCTGCAAAGGCAAAAGAACCAAACTCAGGTGTCGATAAATCATCAACTGATTGTTGCGGTCTCTGCTCGGGCACCTTAGGACTAGTAGAAGGGTAGTCGAGGGGGAACATGGCGGAGTCAAACTCGCGTTCGGAGAGCAGGTCTCGGCTCTCACGAACCAACCTAGATGAATGGGATGGGGTGCTCGAAAACGGTACAGCCAGAGGCTGCCTAAGGGATTTTTTCCCATCATCTTGATGTAGCGAGTAAGGAGAAAGAGATCTGGAAAACACACAAGATCAGAAAGAAAACCCCCAATTCATCTACTCACGTAGAGCTGATGACCGTAAAGGCTCGATCTTTTATCTTGTCAATTTTATTAGGTGATAAAACAGTCTTTTAGAGCGATTAAGTGAGCTGGTAGGAACCCAATGCTCCTAACAGTCTGTCCCGTATAAAAGTCCGGTAGTCTGCCAAGAGTTCAGGTATGGCTCTATCCTAGTGTGCGGGTCACTCTCTCGCTCATCCAAACCATACAATGAGGGTATTACTCTCCCAAGACAAATTTTTAAGTGAGGTGTCTTTTAGTATCAAGTGTATTTAACAGTCCCAAATTTATAGTTCTTCTTTTCAGGTATTTTTCAAGCAAACACCGCCTAACGAATTTTTCAGTTCTCGTGATTATTTTAAGTCCAAAACTGAGGGAGGAGTCGAAAAAACCGATGTGCGATCAAACACGATGATGCATGCAGAGTAAGAAATGCGTACCTGACTCCAGCTCTCTACATGCAGGGTGATCCACGCATAAATTAAAGACAAAACTAAAACTACCTATATGATGCAAGAAGAAATCAGCCTTAGACGAAGCACTTTCTACATACGAAGAACGATTGCTAGCTAATCGGACTAAGTCCGGAGTCCGATCTTGGGAACCACTCGTTGCTCGCCACAACGGGTCCTGCCAGCGTTGTATGTGGTTCCTCACGGCACGTGGACTTGAGCCTAATTAAACTAACTTTTTCTTTGTGATTTAATTAATCAAGTCTAATTAATGATCTATAGATGCAGGCAGATAATAAAGGTTGGGCCTTAATTAATTACGTCACAATCAAATAAAATCCTAAGTCTAGGGGCCAAAACCTTTAAAAATCATATAGACAGTTAAGGCGGTGGAAAACAAAACCGACGAAAATCTGCGGTAAGGTCCCCCGAGCACTCCGGTGCTCGGTGAAACATACCCCGAAACAATCATCAAGTCTAAGTCCAATGTCTGTCCTGTATTATTACAATAATAATAGCAGAAAATAAATCTAAGTCTACTCTAAACTACACTACAGCTCCCCACACTCCTGCTCCTTCTTTCCTACGCTCTCATGCAGCTCGATGCAGAAATGAGCCACCTCCAAGTCACGCGGGTGCCTCGGCTTTCCGAAGATCGTCGCCCTCGCTGGTCGGGCCCTCGCAAGAAAGACAGAATGGAAATTGTGTATGTCCATAGTTATTTAAAAATGTATCAGATATAGCAGAAAATCGATCAAGGAAAACTGACTAGTAAGCTGTGCTCCTCGGCAACGACGCTATTCTGATGACCCAAGAATCTCGCTACTCAGGTTAAGTAATAATCAATTCAACAAGAAAAACATACCACCAAAGTAGATTCAAACAATCAATGTGGCAAGCTGTCTTGCTATTTATTTTTACCGGGTGTATCTACCAGGGTCAAACACAAGGAGTATGTGACGCTAACGCTACGAAGTACTCGAGAATCCCAAAAAGATAAAAATGATGGTTTTTAATTTTTCATTTTTTTATGATTTTTAATTTTGAGAAAAAAGGATAAAGGAACTCCAAAATTTCACAATCCAACAATTATTTAAAGCATAAAAAACATTCAGAAAATTCAAACAAAAATATTTTTGTGATTTTAAAATATTCAGATGTTTTTATAGATTTTAGAGATTTTTCTGATTTTTAATTATTTTTTCTAAAAATGAAATAAAAACAAAAACAACAAACAGTGTTCAGTTGAGATCTAAAGGCAAGTTAAAATTACTTAAAATGCCAGTAAAATCCCAACAACAATTTTGTGAGAAACTATAGAATAAAACTAACTATAGTAGAAGAAAACACATTTTTTTGAATTTTTATGAATTTTTAATGAATTTTCTAAGGTTTTTAGTCTTTTTTAATTTTTATGGTTTTATATATGGGAACGAAGCATAAATTGGATAAAAGTTAAAACACAACAAAATACACAAGCAAGATTTTTTTTAGAATTCTTCAAGAATTTTTAATATTTTTGGTTGATTTTCTAAGATAGACAGTGACACTTTTTAGGGTTTTTGAATTTTTAAAAATACTAAACGAAGGCAAAAACACAACAAAAAATTCATAGAAATTCCTACACCATGGCAGGAGCCATGTATCAAAATTTCATGAGTTTTGACAATATTTGATATTTATTAAAGTAAAACTACAACACACAACACATAGGGACCATTTTGCTAAGAAATATGTTTTAGGGGCGAAATAATAACACTCGGGAAAACTATAGGGCCCAAACTGCAATTTCTCCAAAAATTGCAGCACACGTCACAAATCAGTACGCACAGGGGTATAATTGCAAATACTAAAACTATAGCTTCTAATCATAACATGGAACAAGTCCAGGACATAAATGCAAATATCCCACAAGTACACGTGACAAAGCACGTGGAGCCACACAGGAAGGACTAAAATGCAAATAACGAAAACTGTAGGGGCTAATATGCAAAACAGGTCCACTATATAACTTTTATTTATAGACTAAAAGTGAAACTAAAATAAACGCAAGGGTGGCTAAGCAAATTATCCATGCAGCACGTGCACTGCGCGTGGGGTGGACAAGTGGCGTGCTCCGAGTACGCGAAGGCGGACGGCGCTGGCGCTGGCATCTGTCAGATCTAATGGTCGTTAGAGGGTGCAGATGTGGGCAGTACGGGGGCCGTTAGATGTCAGCTCTAACGGCATGACATCTGTAAGCACTGAATGACGAGGATGGAATCTGGTAGAGGGGCGTAATCCAACGGCGACCGGGGGCTATGGAAGAACTCCCCCTGGGCAAAGTTCACCGGAGCACAGAGTGAGATCGGTGACTCCGATGAACGATCGGACGGTGGCAAACAAGTCTTGGGGCTCCTCCGCATCGGGTATGTCGGTCGGATGGGCTCGCTAACGGTCGGATCTCTGGGACAAAGGTTGGGACCTGGGCGAGCTCCGGCGAAGGTGGTCCAAGGCGTATCTAGGTCGATCCACGCGCACTGAATTCTGTAGGGCAAAGCTCAGACTCGGGATCAAGGCTCCGGTCAGGGTTATTGGACTAAAATCAAAGGGATGCAACGATGAATGAGAAGGGGGTCTCCGGCGAAGCGAGGGAAGAGACCTAAGGCCTAATCTTGGCTCGGGTAGCCAAGATTCGGATGTTCAGATTGCATCAGAAAGGTGGACGATGAGCTGGGTCGTCGATCGAAACGGATGGGAATGGCTGACGAGGTTCCGACGAGCTGGTCGGAGCTGGCGGAAGTGCAACGGAGAATAAACTAGAGATTCGAAGGATAACAGAACTAGGATCGAAATGGAAGTCACCCGAGGGTCCTAGCATGATCCTGAACTCCAGGGGGTGCGGTTAATGGTGGTCTTTGCCTCAACCTCGTTGCAAAAGGCGGGGGAGGCTCGTCGCGGCGGTGCTCCGGCCACGAGACTTGAGCGTCGGCTTCATCGCTCCTCTCCGATGACCAAGGGTTTCCTCTGATTGTTGTCACCAAGGCGAAGGATTCTAGGGTAGTAGAGAGGGGTGTGGCGCGAGCTGTCTTGCTGGGGAGGCGAATGATGAACTTTATAGCATGTCCAAGGCAGCTGAAAGAAACGGATTGAGCACGTGAGTCGAGGGTAATCCACCACTTTCTAGGGATCCTGAGGGTCACCGATCTACTAGGGAGAAGCGGGTGCCGAAATCGGGGCAAGAGGGAGCAAGATCCAGTCGAGAAAAATGGAAAAAAAACGGGTGCGCGCGTCGGATCCGCGCGCTAGGAGGGTCCGGGAGGGGTAGTTGACCGGGGTCAACATCCCTCCTTGACCAATCAGAAAATAGCCCGGTCAAAATTATTTATAAAATCAATTTAAAATATCAAATGATTTTAAATTTAAAAGTGTATAGACATGAAAAATAGTTATTTTCTAAACTATTTTTCTATGATTTTTATTTATTTTTAGGAAAAATAATTTATGGTATATACACTATATTACATTATATACATGTATAAAATACCTATGTATTTTGTACAATTATTTTTATTTTCTTTTTTTTTGTACAAATACCCCAATTTTATATTTTATATATTTACAACATAATTTTTGGAGTATAGAAATATTTTTATTGGTCATGTACAAGTATAAAATAAATAGGTAATAATACATATATACATGCATTATATACAAGGTGAGAGCGAATTTTATTTTGTTTTTTATTTAATTTTCTAATTTTTGTTTTATTTTTAGAAGTATATACATGGGGATAAAAACACCTTTTATTTTTATTTTGTAAAAATAAGTTATATATTCATAGGTGGTTGTACAAGGTAGAGTGCCCCTATCTCTCTCTACTTATTTTATATGGCGATCAGGCCTAAGCTGGTCCTTCTCTTGGGTTCAGATCACTCAATATTTATTCTAAATATTTCCTTCTTTTTTCTTTTATTCTTTATTCTTTTATTTTTGCACAAATACATGCTAATTATTAAATATTAACAAATGCATGCTTATTGATAATTTATCGTATTTACAACTATATACATGATGTTTTGTCAAGATATTTAGTTAAAATAAAAGAATAAAGAGTGATGAATGAGTATTCATCAGTCGCCTCTCTGATCTTGAGAACTGTCATATCTTGATCCGGAACCAGATTGTGCCATGATAATGATCATCGAAACCTGAGAGGAAATTAAAGAACAATCAATCAAAAGGCATACAATGCGATCGATTAAGAACTTGCTATTAATTTATGTTTTAATTTTCGGATTTATTCTATTTTCAATTTTTCTAACACTTAATACACAAAATCGTAAATACCTGATGTTTGAAATTGAAGATACACTCTTAATATTCTGATTTCAGAAAAACACCTTAGATCTATACATTAGGGTCTTAGATCTAGCAATTAGGAGACCATTTTCGAGAAAGACTACCTAAGCGATACAAAAATTGTAAAAAAACAATAAATCTAACATATGATTTTCGGATTTACTCAATTTTTAAATTTCATCTATAAAAAAAATCCAAAACATGTTTTCTACTTCCATAACTTAAGATTCGAGTTTATCATTGAAGAACTCATCATCATTCCACATTAAAACATGAAAGCCCTAATTTCCTCTTCCATAGATCTTACAAAATGTTCTCAAAGTATGTTTTACTACATGTTATACACAATATTCGAGATAATACATTCATAACTATCATTATTGTGCAATTAAAACACAAAACCCTAATTTTCGTCTCCAAAAATATAGCGAGATATTCGAAATCTCTCAAAAAAATACCATACCAAGCTAGATCAACATCTTAAGAGTAAAACCCCTAAAAATTGAAGAATTTGATGAAGATTTGACCAAATTTAGCTTACCTTGAAGCAAAGGCATGAAAAATGACCTTGGAGGAAGTTTGGAGAGGTTGCTACTGGAACTCTGTTGAAATGGGCAAGTTTCGATCGAAATTTCGATCCATATCGCCAAGAGGGTGTATTTTTTTATTACAAATTTCTCAGGTGAGATGATGAGATGACCCGAAATCTCGCCGACATCTTGCGAGATTTCGATCGAAATCCGGGAAATCGACATCATATGGGTTTCGATATGCTCCACCCATTGAAAACGAAATGTCGTCGAAATTTCACGAGATTTAGTTCCATGGGTAAATTTTAAGTTGTTTATAAATGTATACAAGATAGACGTAATAGAGTGAGATCATGTAATATGGCGATTCACAAAAATGTGCAATATATAGAGAATATTACATGCTTGTATAGTTTGTATTTATTTCCGATACAAAAAGTTAGTTGAATATGAATAAAGTGATGGAGAGGAGAAAATTGAGTTGGATATTCATACATGTAGATCGATACATATTACATATGAAATGAATTTGGGTATAATTTAATTAAAATGTAACACACACATCTATATTTATATACGTGTATTTTATTCAGATTTGAAGCGGATTCATCTTCGATACCACAAGACAATCTCAAATCCATATCCATAATCACATAAGTACTCAATTCAAAACCCAAACCTTTGCAAAAGTAAACATAGTGGTATCCTATTGGTCGAATTCGGGTCGGGTACAAACCCACCTCCCTTCTCTTCCACCTCCCCGTCGGAATAGTTCTCCATTTTGCGGGAAGAAGACGCGAGCGTAGAGTGAGAAATCGGGGTGGATTAGAGGTGAAATCGAGTAGAAATGTCCTATCTTTTGCCTCATCTGCACTCGGGATGGGCTGTGGACCAAGCCATCCTTGCAGAGGAGGAGCGCCTCGTCGTCATCCGCTTCGGCCACGACTGGGACGACACCTGCATGCAGGTTATCCATTTCCCCTTCTCTAACTCGACTTAATCGTCATCAAAATCTGCTATTTTCTTGGTTGGGCAGTTGGCTGATCGTTAATTTAAGTGGGTCGAACCACATCTATAGAAAGCCTAACCCTAGATAGCATTTTGCCCTGCTTGTCCATAAGGGCGACACTGATGAGTGGGGTTTTCTGTGATTTTTTATCTTCTTAGTTTTTTTTTTCTGAAATGATTATAGTAACTTTGGAC
This sequence comes from Ottelia alismoides, assembly GCA_037367405.1. Lineage (NCBI taxonomy): Eukaryota > Viridiplantae > Streptophyta > Magnoliopsida > Alismatales > Hydrocharitaceae > Ottelia > Ottelia alismoides. The sequence continues at coordinate 226,382 of JAZKJV010001405.1, forward strand.
GTAGAAGGGAACACTCTGAAAGTTGAGTTGATACGAAGCCTCAATGCGGATTCGGCGGAACGCATAATCGTGACAAGGATGGACATACGATAGGAGGATCTTCATTCGATGGTAGATTCGAACAGGACGACACCATCATCTTAGGAGTAGAGAGATCTATATATGGGAAAAAGGGCGAAGTGGTAGGCTGGTTTCCCACATCCTAGTCACACTATCTGTATGAACATGAAGGTTACCGGGATTCACTTTTACTGGATAATCACTTCCCCTTTGTTTGCGTTGTGGGTGGAAGTTAGCGAGATAAATTTTACCCATCATCTAACCACATGTGGTGATGCAGCACGCAACGAATAAATAGGGTCTTATTTATTTATATTCATCCGATAATCAGAGTCTCATTTTATTTACAGATAATTGAGTCGTTGCATTTTTACTTTAAATAAAGATATCACGGTGATCTCATTTAGTTAGTTAGAGTAAATTAGAGATTTGAATTTATTTCAAATCAATTAATTAGTCGGTTAGAGTTCAAATTATGATAATTTTGATTTAAATTTTGATTTGATTTCTATTTTTGTAATCTCATCCTTCCTATATAAAGGGGTGATAGTCTATGTTTTAAGACAGTTCATATGATATGAAAAATCGAGATTTTATCTCTATCTCCCTCTCTCGTCTCTCTCTTCCCAACGCGATCTCCGCGATTCTCTTCTCCAAAATCCATCGTTCTCCGACGAGTCTTCTCCTTCTCAACCACTCCTATTTCTTCTCCACCAAAAATCCACAATCAAATATTATTTTTTCCGTCATCGCAAATTCCGTTTGCATCATGTGGTGTCAGAAATGATGAATAAATATTCACGTGATAGTTGGCATACCATGAAATAGAGGAGTGTGTGGGTGGAAAGATAGATGCAACAACACCTGATCAATAAGAAATGATTGAGATGATGATGATATGGAACTATGGAAGGATTGCTGGAGATGGATTGGATATTATGTAACTCCTGCCCCCAGTACTCTTGTCTTGAGGCAGTACCAAGGCGGCAAGGCGGTCAGGCAGTCTTGAGGTGCCACCTCAGATTTCCTCTGTTTTTTTTCATTTTTTCCATTTGTCTCTTCTTCCCGCTGTTTTCTTCGATTGTGAGCTTTTCCTCTTCTGTGAACAAGTATTTTAGAGTCCTTGAGCTCGTGTCTCACTGAAACACATAGTTTTAACACTCCAAGTAGTGTAAGCTGTTAGATTTAACACATTTTTTTAAAATATTAACTTATTAAGCATATTTATTCAGTTATTCATATGTTTTGTACTGAATTTGTTCTTTTAAAAGGCAACATGAACAAGAAATGATGCAGGATAGAAAACTGTAGAGATAGTTTCTAATATTATTATATAATTCTGTACCTTGTTTCTATTTCTCTTTTCTATTTAGACATCCATGTAATTTACCCTAAAGGCCTCTCCCTATATAAGAGAGCCTAGGATTTTCCTATGCATCATAACGAAGACTCCTCTCTTCTAACATGGTATCAGAGCCGCCCTAGGGCTCTTCTCCCTTCCCCACCCGCCGCCCCTTCTCTTCTCTTTCCCTCTCATCTCGCCAGCGGCTCCCTCTAGCGCCCGGCGCTCCTCCGACAGCCCCGCGGCCACAGCCGCTCCCTCCAGCGGCCACCTGCCGCACAGCGGCCCCCAGCCGCTGCCTCCTGCGGGCCAGCCACAACTTCCAGCGGCGCCCGCAGACACAGCGGCACCCCCTCTTGCCGCCTACAGCCCCCGGAGCTCCAGCGGCAACCCTCCTTGCCGCCTACAGCCGCCTTAGCGGCACCTATAACCCCAGCGGCACCTCCCATTTGCCGCTGTAGGGTCCCAGTGGCCTCCAGCAGTCCATAGGCGTTGTTCTCAGGACATTTCAAGGGCTGTACTCTTCATTGGAGGCGTGCCCTAGACCTCTCTTCCTCCGATTTATGGATTTGAGTGCGTAAAAGTCTACACACGTACTCAAATCCGATGCAGTTGGTGTAGACAGTCATCACATTGTCTATTCTCCCTTCGTCTTCTTCAGGCAGCATTATGTCAGAATCGAAAGTCGATTTGCCCTCCACCGGCGCATTCAAAGGTCCGGCGCCGATAGTGAAGATGGACGGGTCTAACTATGAGTTATGGGCCATGCAGTTCATGAGCCTCATGAAATCAAACGGTAAGAAACTCATTCTTACCGAAGATGAGCCTGCGGAGAAGACAGGGATCTATGCCTCATGGGAGGCCGACGATGCTTACGCAAAAGTATGGTTGTCTGGTACGCTGACGATGGAGATAGCAAATGATGTTTTCCATCAGCCCACTGCTAAGGCAATGTGGGACATTCTTGCTACTACGTATTCGCAGGTGCGAAATGAGACAAAGATGTTGCAGCTTTAGCATGACATCTTTACGACGAAGCAGGCCGGCAGACCTCTCCATTCTTTATACACATCCCTAAGAGGGATGTTCGAGAAGCTATACAGTACCATTCCTCTGACTGCTACTCCAGAGCAGCAGAAGACGTTCCGGAACGCTACCATGGTGGGTGTTCTACTTGCTGCCCTCGATCCTGAGTATGATGCTGCACGGTCACAGATCTTAGCAGATGCAGTCATTCCTCCGGTGGAGGATGTCTACAGGAGGCTCAGTCGTATCCCAGTTCCCTCCAGCTCATCTACTCCACCCCCATCTGCGATGGCAGCTTCGCGTGGGAGAGGTGGACCACCTTCTTGGCGTGGTCGTGGACGTGGCCGTGGCTCTCAAGGAAGAGGCGGTCGAGTCAGTCAGACGTGCTCATATTGTCACAGATCTGGACACTCGGAGGAGACATGCTACTCAAAGCATGGGTTCCCAGCATCGGCACGGGTTGCAGAGCATTCACAGTCTCTATTACCGTCTACTGCAGATCATAGATTTGACGAACTCGTGGCCCGTCTTCGTGATATTATGCCACAGTCTTCTGGTGATTCATCTGGTGGCTCGTCAGATATTGCTGCCACAGCCTCAGCCAGTTCATCCGCTGCAGCCAGTTCCTCAGGTAGATCATCAGCCTTCATACCTTCACATGATATATCTGACTGGGTTATAGATTCCGGAGCTACACATCATCTGTGTCGAGATAGAGGTAGACTACAGGCCTACATGCCTATTCCTCCAGGTCGCTCAGTACAGATAGCAGATGGTTCCCACTCACCCCTTGTTGGCCAGGGGGAGGTTTTCTTATCCTCCACTATGCAGCTACAGAATGTTTTATATGCCCCTGAGTTCTCACTGAATTTATTATCTATTAGTCAGATTACAAAGGATTTGAATTGTCGCGCTATATTTGACCCGTCTTCTCTCATTTTTCAGGACATACTCACGGGCAAGGTGATTGGCTGTGGCTCTGAGCAGAACGGTCTATATCGGCTGGTCCGGGAATCCTATGCTGGCATCTCCACTCACTCTGCTGGACCAGTTTCACCCTACATTTGGCATCTTCGTTTTGGTCACCTTCCGCTCCAGAAGATGCGCCATCTTCTGCCCCAGATCTCTCCAAGTTCGTCGTTTCGTTGTGAAACATGTCAGTTAGGAAAGCATCACAGGTCGAGCTTTCCAGGTCGTCAGAGTCGGAGCAGTAGCTCCCCTTTTGAGTTGTTACATATAGATATATGGGGTCCGAGTCGTGTGCCCGATCACCAGGGGCACAGGTTCTATCTTGTGGTAGTAGATGACTTTTCTCGTGTCTCTTGGGTTTTTCTTCTAAGAATAAGTCTGAAGCAGGAGATGTTATTAAAAATTTGATTAATGAAGTGCAGAATGTTTTTTCTTCTTCAGTAAAATATGTTCGGACTGATAATGCCCTGGAATTTTGTACACGTTCTCTTTCTCAATTTCTGTCATTGAAGGGTATTATTCATCAAACCACCTGCGCATATACATCCCAACAAAATGGTGTGGCGGAAAGAAAGCATCGCCATCTCTTGGATATCACTCGTACCTTATTGATTCAAAGTTGTGCTCCTATTTCTTTCTGGGGGGATGCTGTCCTTACTGCATGCTATCTGGTCAATAGAATGCCATCCTCTGTCCTTGGAGAGAAGATACCCATTTCTCTTATTTTTTCAGACAAGGCGCTATTCTCACTACCACCTCGTGTCTTTGGTGCTGTGGCGTTTGTCCATCGTCTATCTCCTGGACTTGACAAGCTCTCTCCAAGAGCAGTCAAGTGCGTCTTTGTTGGGTATTCCAGAACACAGAAGGGATACCGGTGTTATGATCCTACTACCAACAGGTACTTTGTTAGTGCGGATGTCACTTTCTTCGAGTCGGTCATGTACTTCTCGCCAGCTGGGGACAGAATGGTACCATCCACCACCGCTGATGATATTTTGGTTCCACCACCACCTACTTGTCTTTCACCTGACTCATCTCCTGTGTCCGTTCCTATGCCAGCACCGCCACCACCACCTCCACCTCCACCACCACCTCCACCTCCACCCGTTCCACGGCGAATCATTTCACCATTTCCTAACCACTATACGCGTCGGTCAGGCCCTGCTCAGACGACAGCTCAGCCAATCACTACGCCTCAGGTATGTTCAGATGATGTTACTAATGACGGGTCAGGTTCGGTACATATGCAGGATGACTCCTTACAGGTGGACACAGATGATGATCTGGATGTTCCGATTGCTATTCGGAAACAGAGACGACAGTGTGCATCCTATCCACTTGCTTCACAGGTTTCCTTTCACCGACTCACAGGTGATTTCCAGACCTTTGCCACAGCTTTGTCTTCCGTGGACATACCACGGACATACCAGGAAGCCTTGAAGAGTGAATGCTGGAGACTAGCTATGGAAGAAGAAATGGGGGCCCTGCAGTCCCGTGGCACATGGTCTTTGGTCCCTGCACCACCTGATGCATCAGTTGTAAGCTGCAAATGGGTCTTCACAGTCAAATATCATGCGGATGGCACATTGGATAGGTACAAAGCACGCCTGGTCGCCCGAGGATTTACACAGACATATGGCGTTGATTACATGGATACATTCTCTCCAGTTGCGAGACACTCGACTCTCCGTATCCTCCTGTCTGTTGCAGTGGTTCGTGACTGGAGCATTTATCAGCTAGACGTCAAGAATGCATTTCTGTACGGGGACTTACAGGAGGAAGTCTACATGCAGCAGCCACCCGGGTTTACTGCTGAGGGGGAGAAGCATATGGTATGTAGACTTCACAAGGCTATATATGGACTTAAACAGAGTCCACGAGCGTGGTTCCAGAAACTGTCCAACCTAATTGAGCACCAGGGATTTAAGAGGTCCAATGCTGACCATTCGTTGTTTGTCCAGAAGTCCTCGGCAGGTACGGTTGTCATAATGGTCTATGTGGATGATATTCTTGTTACAGGAGATGATATTCAGGGCATAGCAAGGGCGAAGGCATTCCTAGGTCGTCAGTTTGTTACAAAGGATCTTGGAACCCTAAGATATTTTCTGGGGTTGGAATTTGCAAGGAATGCACATGGTCTGGTGATGACACAACAGAAGTACATTGCTGACTTCCTGGTTGAGACTGGTATGGATGGGTGCAAACCATCTAGCATCCCCATGGATCCCAGTATGAAGGTATATGATGATGATACTGATGAAGTGGATAAGAGGAGATATAGAGAGATGGTGGGAAAACTCCTCTACATCACCATAACTCGCCCAGACATTCAATTTGCAGTTAGCAGGGTGAGTCAATTTATGGAGCAGCCAAGACAGGTTCACATGGATGCTATACACATGATACTGAGGTATCTAAAGTCTTCTCCAGGTTCAGGGCTGCTATTTAGAAAGGGCACGGACTTATCTGTCTCAGGATGTGCAGATGCAGATTATGCAGGATGTCCTAAGGACCGAAAATCAACCTCAGGGTTTGCAGTGTTTGTTGGAGGCTCCTTGGTTTCTTGGAAAAGCAAGAAACAAACTGTTGTGGCAAGGTCCAGTGCCGAATCCGAGTATAGGGCCATGGCTCAAGCCAGTACGGAAATGATGTGGGTTCGCTCAGTACTAGAAGATCTACATGTAGCTGTATCTCTACCTATGAAGCTTCAGTGTGACAATCAGGCAGCGTTGTTCATTGCCAACAATCCAGCCTTCCATGAGAGGACTAAGCATATTGAAGTTGACTGCCATTACACCAGGGACCTAATCCAGAGAGGATTGATATCCACGGCCCATGTTAGCTCAGGGGATCAGACTGCCGATGTATTCACCAAGCCATTGCTCAGAGGACCTTTCCAGAGATGTTCATCCAAGCTGAGCATGATCGACATCTATGCTCCACCTTGAGGGGGAGTGTAGAGATAGTTTCTAATATTATTATATAATTCTGTACCTTGTTTCTATTTCTCTTTTTTATTTAGACATCCATGTAATTTACCCTGAAGGCCTCTCCCTATATAAGAGAGCCTAGGGTTTTCCTATGCATCATAACGAAGACTCCTCTCTTCTAACAAAAACCATGAATATATCATGTTTTTGTTTCTTATCGACTTCGTCTTATAAATAACCATGAACAAAAAAAATCAATGTAGCATATTGGACTATAAATCTTAGTATGTTAAGATGGATATATTCTTTTAAGTAGTACATTAAACCATGAATTTTTGTAAATCAATAACTATTTTTATCTATTGATGTTTTATTATTTTTCTTTGAGGAATATTTTTCCTTCGTGGGTTTTAAGGTTTTATCTCTATATAAGAAACCCTACCTTCTCAATAAATTCATATTATTCCATCCCATTATTTCTAACATGGTAAAAAAGATGTTCCTAGATCGAAACTTTGATCCCTTCTTAAAACCCTAGCCACCCTCGTCCAGTGTTGCAAGTTGGGCCTCCTTAGCGGCCTCCACCACCATCTATCTCCCCAATTAATGCTCCCACTCTTGTAGTCATCACGAGTCTCCGCTGTTGTCACTGTTCTTCATGCAACTATCGTCGCATTAGGCAAACCCGATGTCATTGCCACTGAATTGCTGTAGCTGCCTCTAATGTCCCTGCAACTCTTGCCATGCTAGCATCTATACTTGCTTTTTGTGATGCTTGGAAAAATTACACTTTCTCCGACTTATCTATTCTTACATTCGATTGCAATGGAAATTTTCGAGACTATCCATGGTTTCCACTTCATCGATTGTGGTTCATGATATGGGACATTTATCAAACTTAAGGATGCAACTTATACTATGTACTTTGGTCTCGATCCTTTAGTATGTTCATTGGAGGTCTGAATAAGCTAGGTCATGAAGTGGTTGACCAACAATGTAGATCGTTTGATTTATGCCAATCTCCTATGCAAAGAGATGGTCAAGTTTCAAGAAAGCGGTATGCGTATGCGTTCAGACATGTCATCGAATACTGAATAATCGGTATGTGGGGCATATACATGGTATATGCGACGCTATGCAATTTTCTAATTTTTAATTTTAAAATAAATAAATATCTATAAATAATATTACTACTGAATTCATGCATCAAAGTGGAGTTAAAGAAGATCTAAGAAAAAAACTATTCATATTAAATGGTCGAGTAGATGCCATTAATTGCCTAACATTTAATCACAAAAAAAATTTAAATATAAAAACTTTACATATTAGATGATTCATAATAACGAAACTTCAATGCACATGTTGCAATACATGAGCAAATCCTCAACTCACATATATTAAAATATTAGACAATACATTGCATATATTCATGAAAACAATACATGGGCAAAACATAAAACATAGCATATATATAATGGCATAATGCACTGCAATTGTATTACAAATACATTGCATATTCTTACAACTGAATGAAGGAAGAGATGGATCTAGGAGGGTAAGTACCCAAATGAGAGGATTGAAGAGCTGGAGCTGCTAGAGGCTGAGCCACGAAGCTGCTGGAGCAGTATGCGAGGCATATGCGGTCCACATATACGTTTAGGGTGCATAATGCACCGATTCATAAAATTGATTTGGTCTACATGTCGTTCGGGCATATGTGTCAGCATATGCGGCTCCGTGCAGTCGATTTCCTGGAGATGGCTAACGAAAATGTAGGAGGAGTTATCTAAGACATATTCGTAGTAGTAAACAAAATTCTACCTTGCATGCATCTGTATACAGAGTCGATTCATCTTTATGGGAGACTCTTCCTTTCATTACTGTCAGCAAATCATATGGCTATATGTGGAGCTACCATCTTTCAGTCGACATGTTGTGCGAAAGAGATTCCAGAGCGATCTGGCATGCTTAAATGTTTCGTGTATGTTTAAATCTTCGCTATCCGATAATGAATGATTAGTTTCTTACCTCAAACTTTGCTTTACTGCATGAACTTGATCAGATTCTTGAAGAAATAGAATTGAACTGATGCAAACATCTGACTAAAACATATGGATGCGTACATTTTGATTTTCGTGGTGGCTAAGGTTGTGATCTGGTCGTGGTGATAGTTTTTTTTTTGAGTCAAAAAATGTGGAAATGCTCCGGAGGTGTCCACCCCTAGAAATGACGAAGCCTTCTCCCACTATAAGTAGGGTCGGCTACATGGAGTCTTGCTCAAATCCATATTGAAAGATCCGACTATTTTTTGCGCCGGTTATCGACCACCTAACGCAACTCCCACAAGGAGGTGTCCACCCCATAAATATATTACAGAAAGTGACAATAAAGAAATACTTGTAAACTCCATGTGTCAGGAAGAGGTCAAGCTAGATGGGTTATATTTTCTACGTAAAACTTGTCCAACCGGAAGACAACTCCAATGCGTGATAGCTAGATTGCCCAAATCACGGCGATATGGTGCAAAGGATCTGCCATGGGCATGAACTGGTTGGCCATCAACACGCTCCAAAAGTTGGCATGGGAAGAGAGATCTACCCACCAGATATCTGCAGCATTCCAAACCTCATGAACACAGGAGTACATGTAGAAATGATGAACCAGGCTTTGTTTTACAATGCATTAATTATCCTTGATTAACAGTAGACTATACGAGTTGTGTAAACCATCCGGGGTGATTTAGTATTTCCTATTTCATGCGTACTCTCTGCAACCCCAGCTTATTCTTATATATAGATGGCTAGGGTTCATTAGTAATACATCAAACTCCCTTATTCTCATAATTTATGGACTACATTCATATACAGATGTCTGCCAGGTATCCAAAACCTCCACCTACAACTCCCAATCTAAGTCAACAAACAAGGAGGATTCATGGTCCACCCCACCCTATCACGTGGATTATCCACTATAAATAAGGTTACATTAAAATCATCTCCTACAATTCGAGTTGGATTTGGAAACTGTGCTCACACCAATCGGAGTTCATCCTACGTCTTTGTTAAAGCAAGAGCCCAAGCGGGCCATAAACCATGCAAATCAGCTAAAAGGATTTATCCAGGTGTCTTCGAAGCATAGCAGACAAAGCCTGGGTTGTACAAACCAACTCTACCACATGCCACGCCTCCCGAGGCACCCTATCATCCTAAAGTCAGGAAAATGGAATCCCGACATCTCCCTTCATAGGAACCTATCCCAACCCAAGCATCGAACTTCTTCTCCTACTAGCAAGGCTTTAAAAAATCGAGGTTGATTGACTTATGAATACTAAAAACCTTATTTTTTGGGGTTTCTTTGGTTGCCATCCCTATCTTCTTGTACTCGACGTGGTTGATGCTGGTAGATGCGAAGAAAAAGGTGGAGGCTTTGATGAGGAGGTTTCTTTGGTAGGATGGTAGACAACATAAATTAGGGTTGCATCTCGTTAGTTGGGAAGATGTCACCCAGGAAAAATGTGATGATGGCCTTGGTGTCCGTGATGTCGAACTCATGAACAAGGCCTTGCTTGCTAATTGGATATCTCAGATTTGAGGTTCCTCGACCTCGTTAGCGGCCAAACTTTTGAGGACCATCTATGGTGTCAACGGGAGTTGATTGCAGGAAGGAAAAGGTTTGAGTCATTGCTATGGACCGGAATACGTGCCGTTTTGTCGACCATTACTCATAAGTTGAGACCCTGCGTGGGTAACGACCACATGTTCAGGTTTTGGAGAGATGAATGGACAGGAGAGGGCATTCTGGGGGGGGGGGAGATTTCCTAGGCTGGAGGCTTTGGCGGTAGCGAAAGATGCAACTCTTGCTCAAGTGGCGGGGCACAGGACGTGGGGGCGGCTGTTCATCGCGGACCTCTTGGACTAACGCCTCGATGACTTCATGAGGATACTGACTGAGATTCCTCTCCCAGGGGAGCTAACACAGGAGGCGGACCATTTTGAGTAGGAAGGGGGGAGATTTTCGGTCAAGAAGGTTTACGTGTCGATGAGGGGTTCAGCGGTGCTTGAGGAGCGGGATGAGGATCTGTGTCTGGATATGAAGATCATCTGGGTGGCATGGATCCCACTAAGGTTGAAGATTTTTCTGTGGTGTCTCAGAAGAAACATGATATGCGATAAAGCAAGGAGGGGAAGTCTGTTTGGCATTGAAGACACGAGGTGTGACATATGTGAGGACTCTGTGGAAGATGTGGATCATTTGTTCTTTGGGTGCGCTTTGTTAGCGCAGGTGTGGAGGGGCACATAGCTCGTTTGGGTTGAGACCACTAGGGTTGACGCATTCTGGAGATCGATCTGCTAAGTGGGCAGGGGATCGTTTGATGACTGCTCAAAGCCATTTGCGGTGTTGTGGGCCATTTGGTTGGGGCGGAATGATTTGATTTTAAAATATCGAAGGTTCTACTATGAGAATGTTGTTTCCCACTTCAAGGACTTACATAAATTTTGGGCCTCTTCATAATGTAACCCTTGTTTCCGAATCTTAATACAAAATGTGTTGACTCCCATCTCGGGAGCATACCCTCTTTTTCATGTAAAAAAAGAAATCAACACATAATAAGTGAAAATTCATTAATATATGCAAATTTCTATGGCAATGAAAGATAGATTCCCTTATTTTTGTTGTTTTTTCGAAACAACATGCAATTTCGACGAAATTTCGTTGACATTTCGGTGATATTTCATTGAAATCCTGGAAAAAGAAATAATAAGGTAGCGTTTCGATTTCGGTGACCTAGAGAAATGGAAATTTTAGAGAAATTCGGTGGAATTTTGTTGAAATTTGAGGCCATAGGTCAAAGTATATGTGCTTGATCGTGATAGTTATGATTTACATTTAATTTTGGATTGTGGAATATGATTTATAATTATCAATGATCTATTTGCAATTATCACAAATAAAATTATGGTAGGTTCCAATCTTGGGACCACTCCCTCTTTCCTCTTAAAAAAATTATCACAAATAATTTAGAATTATTTTGGTGATAATTCAATTAGAAAATATGCAACATGTATTAAGAGATTACAACGGAAGTTGCGGATTGGTAGTTGGAATATTGGCACTTTAACTGGAAAGTTGACGGAGATAGTGGATACGATGGAAAGAAGGAAGTTTCGTATACTATGTGTTGGAAAAAATGATCAATCTGATATTCATGAGAACCCTAGGCTCTGTTATATTGGGGAGAGACCTAAGGGTAAATTACATAAGGCAAACAAAGAAAACTAAAATAACAGAAACAATATATAAAGAACGGAAATATCTCTACAGTCCCCCTCAAGTTGGAGCATAGATATCGATCATGCTCAACTTGGATGAGCATTTCTGAAACGGTGTCCTGAGTAATGCCTTGGTGAAGATGTTGGTTGTTTGTTCTCCTGAACTGACATGAGTGGTATAAATCAAGCCCTTCTGGATCATATCTTTGGTATAGTGGCAATCCACCTCAATGTGTTTGGTTCGTTCATGGAATGCTAGATTGTTTGCAATAAACAAAGCTGCCTGATTATCACACTGTAGCTGCATGGGAAGTGGTACATCGATGTGCTAATCAACAAGCACTGCTCTCACCCACATCATTTCTGTGCTTGCTTGAGCCATAGCCCTGTACTCAGATTCAGCGCTTGACCTGGCCACCACTGTTTGTTTCTTGCTCCTCCAAGAAACCATAGAACTTCCCACAAATACAGCAAAACCCGACATGGACTTTCTGTCTTTTGGGCATCCTGCATAATCTGCATCAGCACACACAGATACTAAAAGAGATGCTCCCTTTTTGAATAATAATCCTGCACCAGGAGAATACTTCAAATATCTCAAAATCATATATATATATATATATATAGCATCTATATGGACCTGTCAAGGTTGCTCCATAAATTGACTCACCCGACTTACTGCAAATGCAATATCGGGTCTCGTAATAGTAATGTAAAGTAGTTTTCCCACCATTTCTCTATATCTCCTTTTATCAACCTCCTCCGTATCATCATCATACGGCTTCATATTGGGGTCCATTGGGGTACTGGATGGTCGACACCCCATACCTGTCTCAACAAGCATGTCCGTGACATATTTCCTTTGGGTCATTACAAGACCCTGAGCATTCCTTGCAAATTCAAGCCCCAAGAAATACCTTAGAGTACCGAAGTCTTTGGTAACAAAATGATGACCCAGAAGTTCTTTTGCCATCTTCACCCCCTGCATATCATCTCCTGTAACAAGAATGTCATCTACATATACCATAATGACTACAGTACCTCTAGTTGTCTTCTGCACAAAGAGTGAGTGGTCCGAGTTTGACCTCTTGAAACCTTCTTTCTTAATTAGATCTGACAACTTCTGAAACCACGCCTTTGGACTTTGTTTAAGGCCACATATTGCCTTATGAACTCTACAAACCTGTTGACACTCTCCCTCAACAGTAAACCGGAGTGGTTGCTGCATATAGACTTCCTCTTGTAGATCACCATACAAGAAGGCATTTTTAACATCCAGCTGAAACAAGGGCTAATCACGTATCACAACCACTGTAAGGAGTATACAGAGGGTAGAATGTCGAGTTACTAGAGAAAATGTATCCAAGTAATACACGCCATAAGTTTGGTGAACCCTCTTGCTACCAATCTGGCCTTGTACCGATCTAGAGTACCATATGCATGATATTTGACAGTGAAGATCCATTTGCAGCTGACAATGGACATACCAGGGGGTGGAGAAACCAAGGTCCAAGTACCACGCGATCGTAGTGCAGCCATCTCTTCCTTCATCGCTAAACGGCAACAGCTATCCTTCAATGCGTCCTGGTAATTCCATGGAATTTCTACAGTAGATAGTGCAGCAGCAAATCTCTGAAAGTCGTCTGTTAGTCTGTGAAGAGAGACCTGTGAGACAATAGGATAGGAGGCACAAGAGCGCTTCTTCTTTCGAAATGCAACATGTAAATCCAGATCTGTAGAGGAGTCCTGTATCCTTAAAGTATCCCCCCTGTAAGAAGTGCTGCACAGATATATCGTCAGACCCATCATTAGAAACTTGTATATCAGAACAAACCTGGGGTGTAATGACGGATGGATGTGTGCCAGGAGCAGAGACAATACGACGGGTGTAGAATTTAGTAAGTGGTGGTACAGTGGTAGGTGGTGGTGGAGGTGGTGTAGGAGAAGATGGTACTACTGGTGGTGCACACAAAGGAGGAGGCACAAAGACTCCTTCATCAGAACTGGACAAAACCAACCGTTCACTTGTGGAAGAGAAATACATCACCGATTCAAAAAAGGTGACATCGGCACTAATATAGTATTTTCGACGCAATGGGTCATAACACTGATATCCCTTTTGAGTCCGTGAGTAACCAACAAACACACACTTGACAGCTCTAGGAGAGAGCTTGTCAAGACCTGGAATTAACTGATAACCAAAGGCCACGCAACCAAACACCCTAGGAGGCAGAGAGAATAATTCTTTTTCAGGGAAGACAAGAGAGAAAGGAGTTTTCTCACACAAGACAACCGATGGCATGCGATTGACCAAGTAGCTTGCAGTAAGAACTGCGTCACCCCAGAAAGAATGCGGGGCATGGCTTTGAATCGGGAGAGTACGGGTGACATCAAGCAAGTGATGATGTTTCCTTTCTGTAACACCATTCTGTTGGGATGTGTAAGCACAAGATATTTGGTGTATAATACCACGAGATGAAAGGAAATGCGACAAGGCACGAGTACAGAATTCCAAAGCATTATCAGTTCTCAAAGTTTTAATGGAGAACGAGAAAATATCTTGTACTTCATTGGTAAAATTTTTGATTACATCCCAGCTTCAGATTTATTTTTCAATAGAAAAACCCAAGACAGATGAGAAAAGTCATCCACAACAACATGATAATAATGGTGTCCCTGATGATCTGGAACACGACTAGGACCCCGGATGTCAACATGAAACAAATCAAACGGGGAGCCACTGCTCCGACTCGAACGACTAGGGAAAACAGAACGATGATGTTTTCCTAACTGACACGCCTCACATTGAAATGATGCTCCTAGTGAAATCTGAGGCAATACACGACAAAGCTTCTCAAGTGGGAGATGACCAAACCGCAGGTGCCAGGTGTAAGGAGAAACAGAGCCTGACTCAGAAGAAGAAACACCATCAAATGATCCCTGGTCAAGACGATACAAACCACCTTGCTCACGACCACATCCAATCACTTTGCTCGTAAGAATGTCCTGAAATACAAGAGACGAAGGGTCAAAAATAGCTCGACAATTCAAGTCTTTTGTAATCTGACTAATCGATAACAGGTTCGTAGAGAAATCAGGTGTATATAACACATTCTTCAGATGCATAGAGGGTGTCAATGTAACCTCCCCCTGTCCTGTGATTGGGGAATGCGTCCCATCTGCAATCACAACTGTTCTACCAGATCTAATCTGTTTGTAAGACGTAAGCTGATCCCTGTTACTGCATAAGTGATGGGTAGCGCCAGAATCCATAATCCAGTCAGAAATCACAAAACCATGACATGACGTGGTAGCAAAGGTACTACCTGAGGTACTGGGAGTGGCAGAAGTAATCGTAGACGTTGAGGCAGCAACATCAGAATGACTTACATGTGACGTGGTGGAAACATGAGACATAATATCTCTTAGTCTAGCGACAAGATCATCAAATCTCTGATCAGAAGATGGGTAGCCTGAGACTCAGAGTTCTGCAACTTGTGCTGAAGCAGGAAAACCATGCTTAGAATAGCATGTTTCCTCGGTATGCCCTGGACGGTGACAGTAATACGTCCCCCTCTGCTACGGGGTCGATGCCCACGAAAAAAGGAAGAGCCTCCTCGACCTCTGGAGGCTGCCATGGCTGAGGAAGACTGGTCAGGAACTGTGATCCGACTGAGTCTGCGGAACGCTTCCTCCATTGGAGGAATAGTAGCATTCGCCAAGATCTGAGAGCGAGCCGCATCGTATTCCGGGTCAAGTGCTGCAAGGAAAACGCCGACCATAGTAGCATTCCTTTACGTCTTCTGCTACTCTGGAGTCACAGTCAGAGGCATGAAACTGTGAAGTTTCTCAAACATCCCTCGTAAGGATGTATACAAAGAGTGGAGAGGACGACCATTCTGCTTCACTGTAAATATATCATGTTGTAGCTGGAGAATCTTCGTCTTGTTCCTTGCTTGAGAATATGTAGCCGCAAGAATGTCCCACATCGCCTTTGCCGTAGGTTGATGTAACACATCATTGACGATCTCAGTTGTTAATGTGCCAGAGAGCCATACTTTAGTATAAGCGTCGTCTGCCTCCCAAGAGGCATGCACTCCACTCTTCTCCAACGGTTCTTCTTCGGTAAGAATATGTTTCTTACCACTCGATTTCATGAGACTCAGGAACTGCATAGCCCAGAGCTCGTAATTAGTCCCGTCCATTTTAACAATAGGCGTCGGACCTCTGAAGGCGCCAGTGGAGGGAACATCAACCTTGTTCTCTGACATGATGTCGTTGGAGAAAGACAACCAAACAAGAACTTGTAGCAACAAGTGTCTACACAAACATGACTGGATTTGGTTGCGCGTATAGACTTAGACCGCAACCAAACCCATCAGAAAATTGAAGACGCGCGTGCCTAGGGCAGAACCAAGCGAGTCGAAGGCCGCTGGCTGCGCAAGGGGCTGGCGGCGCTGGAGGCCAAAGGCCGTAGGCGTTGCAGAGGGGTCCCGCGGCGGTGTAGGGGGTCCCGCGGCGACGCAGGGGGCTTGCGACTCCGAGAAGGGTGCCGCGGTAAGGCTAGCGGCACCGGGGCTTCACCACGCGGTGAGGCTGGCGGCGTGGAAGAAGAGAAGAGGGAGAGGGGGGGGGGGGCGGCTGTAGGGTTAGGTTTAGGGGTAGGGCACGAGAGCTCCGGTCTAGGACCGCCGCTCTGATACCATGTTGGAAAAAATGATCAATCTGATATTCACGAGAACCCTAGGCTCTCTTATATAGGGGAGAGACCTAAGGGTAAATTAAATAAGACAGACAAAGAAAACTAAAATAACAGAAATAATATATAAAGAACGGAAATATCTCTACACTATGTCTTCAAGAGACTAAATGGGTTGGAGAGAAAGCAAGGGAGATTGAGAAGACATGCTTTAAACTTTGGTATTCAGGTAAAGATAAGGGTAGAAATGATGTTGTAGTGGTTGTTTATAAGGATTTGAAGGATTGTGTGGTTGAGGTGAAAAGATTGGGGGATCGAATTATTTTGCTAAAAATTGGCGCTTGAAGAAGAAATTCTGAATATCATCTCAGTTTATGCACCGCAAATTGGTTTAGATGAAAGGGCTAAACAAGCTTTTTGGGAGGATTTGGATGGGAGTCTACAAGGAATCCCACAAAGAGAGATGATTTGCATCGGTGGAGATCTTAATGGACATGTGGGAAAAGATGCTTCAGGGTATGATAGTGTTCATGGAGGACATGGTTTCGGGGATATAAATGAAGAGGGAAAAGCCATCCTGGATTTTGCAACGGCATATGATCTTTTCATAGCAAACACTCTCTTCAAGAAGAGGGAGGAACATTTAATTACTTATAAGAGTGGGCCAACTAGAACACAGATAGTATACTTTGCGTTGAGGAGAAGAGATAGGCTGTGTTGTAAAGACTGCAAAGTAATCCCAGGAGAGAGTTTGACAATCCGTCATCGTTTGTTAGTCTTGGATGTACAAATGAAAGGGTTGGTAAAGAAAAGGAGGGTTTCTAAGATAACTAGAACTAGATGGTGGAATCTTCCACTGAAGCAAGCGAGCTTCAGGGAGAAGGTTTTAGAAGACTTATCTTGGGATTGTAGCAGTAGTGCCAACAAGATGTGGGAGGCAGTAGCATCTTGTATCCAAAAGGTAACCAAAGATATGCTAGGCGAGTCAAAGGGAGGAGCTCCATGTCAAAAGGAGGCTTGGTAGTGGATTGAAGGGGTGTAAGAGAAGCTAAAAATAAAAAGAGCTTGCTTTAAAGCTATGTCTAAGGATAGAACAGAGGAAACTGTCACAAACTACAAAATAGCGAAAAAGGAAGCAAAGAAGGCCGTAAGCGAAGGTAAGTCAAAAGCTTATGAAGTTTTGTATAAAAATCTCGACTCTGAGGGACAAAAGGATATATTCAGGTTGGCCAAAGCAAGAGAAAGAAAAAGCAAAGACCTTTCTCAAGTGAGATGCATTAAGGACGAGGAAGGTCATGTGCTTATTACTCAGAAGGATATAAAGACTAGATGGGAGCAGTATTTCCATAAACTTTTCATTGGGGAAGGAAATAGAGATATCACTTTGGGTAATCTAGCTTGTAGTGAAAGTTACTTGAATCGTGCATGCTATAGACGGATACAAAGAAAGGAAGTAGATGAGGCTTTGAAGGTTATGAGACCTGGAAAAGGTGTAGGATCGGATGACATCCTGTAGAAGTATGGAGAGTTTTAGGCGAGCGTGGTTTGACTTGGATTACGAATCTATTCGATGTTATTTGGTGAAGCAAGAAAATGCCTGAAGATTGGAGTATCATGGTGCCTCTTTATAAGAATAAAGGATACATTCAAAATTGTTCAAATTATAGAGGCATCAAGTTGATGTGTCACACTATGAAAATTTGGGAACGTGTGATCGAAAGAAGGTTGAGGCAAATTTTCAATGTAAAAGAAAACCAATTCGGATTCATGCCAGGTCGCTCAATGACTGAAGCTATCCATTTGTTGAGGAGAACAATGACAGTTTATAGAGCTAAAAGGAAGAACCTCCACATGATCTTTCTTGATTTGGAGAAGGCTTATGATTCTGTCCCAAGAGAGATATTGTGGAGAGTGTTGGAGAAGAAACAAATACCTATCCTATACATTAACCTCATAAAGGACATGTATGATAGGGCTTTATCTCGTGTAAAGACCCCGTTTGGGAAGAGTGGATATTTTGACAACAACATTGGTTTACATCAAGGTTCTGCTTTGAGCCCATTTCTTTTACTTTGATTATGGACGAGTTGACCAGTCACATTCATGATGAGTTATCTTGGTGTATGTTATTTGCTGATGATATTGTGTTAATTGACGAGACTAGAGATGGAGTAAATGAGAAGCTTGAGGTCTGGAGACATGAGTTGGAGACTACAGGATTTCGTATAAGTAGGGCTAAGACGGAATATATGGTGTGCACCTTTGATGGAAGCAATGGTGAAGGAATCGAGGCGAAGATTGGTGACGATAACATTTAGAAGAGAGATTCCTTTAGATATCTGGGAACTATTCTGCAACATGATGGGGAAATTGATGGAGATGTTACTAATAGAATAAATTCAGGCTGGCTAAAGTGGAGAGGAGCCTCTGCTGTTCTTTGTGATACGAAAATTCCTTTAAAGATTAAAGGAAAGTTTTACAAAGCAGCCGTGAGACATGCTATGCTTTATGGATCTGAATGTCGGCCTGTGAACCAAAGACATGTGCAGAGAATGAATGTAGCAGAAATGAAAATGCTAAGGTGGATGTGTGGACACACACGTAAAGATCAGATTCGGAATGATGCAATCAGAAAGAAAGTTGGTATAGCTCCGATCGAGGATAAGATGCGAGAAAACCACTTAAGATGGTTTGTACTTTTGCAAAGAAGATCAGCTGATGCACCAGTTAGGAGATGCGAGTGTTGGGATGTTGAGCCGGCTAAGAGAGGGCGAGGACGGCATAAGAAGTGTTGGAAAGAGACCATACGAAGGGATCTTAGTTTTGTGGATATAAGATCAGGATTGGCCCAAGATAGATCTGAATGGAGGCGAAGAATCCATGTAGCCGACCCTACTTAATTGTGGGAAAAGGCTTTGTTGTTGTGAATCCAATTCAATATATAAATTGTGAATCCTATTCACTATTAATTCTCTCTATGGTATTATCATATTGTTGTTCTCATCCACATTATCAATAATTATTGTGGAGTGCATTATCTATATTAATCTCATCTATGATAATTAAATCCAATTTAATTATTTCAGATGGCTCTCTACACACGTCTAAATAATGTGAATCACACCCATATTATTTATGATACTGTCCAGATATTGTCTTTAACAGAATGTTTATTGAATTCTTTCAATAATAGTGTGTTTCTCGGTGGATACTTGTAGATATGGACATGGTGATTGCATATGGTATACATAATGACTTGGATAGTGAGATCTAAATCTCATATCCAGATTTAGGAAACCTCTCAGGTGATCATGTCAGATAGTATATCCAATCTTCTCCTTGCATCCGAATCACATTCAGATCAATGTTCAATATTTGGACCAAGATTGGATAACCACTCTGAGTAGAGTCATTAAATTCCAAACCCATTTCATCTCTTCTCGGAAGTATCATGATATACAATCGAATGAGATCACATCGCATTCGAATATACCCTCTACATGTATTTTTTGCATATTGAAAGAGCTTGATTAAACACAAAGTTCTAAACTTATTTGATCATTGATGGAATTTGGTTGGTCCCAGTATCTTATGATTGAGTTCATGTCTTCAAGTTCAGTAGTGAACCTTTATGTTCCCTTTTGAGAAATCATATTACTCATATGCCCTTATATGCACACGAACTCGCTGGTATATCGACCTTGATTAGGTCATCAACTTAATGGTTTGCCTGTTGTACACATGTAGACATATAGTAACACATTTGTCCCAGTTAGAGGATGCGTGACAACATACAATGTGGGTTTTAGATATTTTGATATCGCTAAGTCAACTCTTCGACTTAAATCATCCAACACCTTCGAATCTCTATTCTTATGCAGATGACCTGTATCAAAAGGTCGGTCATATATCAACCTTTGGAGTATGGATTGACCTCTCCTTCTCATGCTGGAGATCCTTTCTCGACAATTATTTGATAGTGTTAGTTGTATTCTCAATTAACTTTTTTGATATCATTTTCACACTAATCTATATGGGTCAACAATTGCGTCAACAATTGTATGATTATAAAGATGGCCAATGTATGTAACCCTAATTGTACTAAGGGATCCAATAAATGCATGCATTCATTATTTTCAGACATGGTGTGAAAACTAATTGCTTTTATTGATATAAGTAAATACAATAACATTTATTGTAGAAATGGTTTGCCTTGGGCTCACATGTGTAACCATGGAAGGAAATATTGGTGATATATCGCTGATATATCGATATCGACATGGGACCGATATGGGCACCGATATGGCAATATATCCCGATTTTCAGGTATTTTCTTCACAAAAGCTCGTCGATATGGGCGATACTTCGACGATATATCGTCGATATATCGTATCATTACGATATTGAAGCGATATCGATATCGATACGACCTTCCATGTGTATAACAATTGTTACGCTCCAATGGCGACCGCTGCAACCGTTGCATCAACTCTCATCCGGATGATTATTTCCCCATTATAAAAACTTTTAATTTCCTAAAACATATGCAACAAATTGCATACATGAACAGATACACCGGAATCAACAATCCAACTACTTTATTGTCCTACGAGCAAGTTGATTTTAATGATGAAAATAGATGAGTTAACTACTAGAGCAAACACCTTTGTCCTTCTCAAAGGTCTTTATTGTCCTACTTTGGTTTCTAGACAGTTGCTCTTCCAGTGTCCCAAATAATTGCAGTGATGGCAGACACCTCTTTTATTAGATGTCAGATGTGTAGAGGCCTTAGAAGATTGGCCAATAGTTTAACCCTTCTTCTATTTTTTCTTGTGGATTGGACCCTTCTTGGATCCATTCTTTCTTTGCGTTTCCCTTTGACTTGTGCAACTATTACACTGCCACATGTGTTCTCTTTCTTCATGATGTCCTCAGTGGAACATTTGCCATTTTTAATTTATTCATATTATAAGAAACAATGAAACTGTTGAAAGACTCAGGGAGAGATAGCTGTATGAAATCTAATTGCATATCCGCGTTCATCTATGCTCCTACAGTCTCCAACTTAGAGAGGTATCCAAACATTTTTAGTATATGTTTCCTAACGGAAGTCCCTTCTCGCATCTTGCAGCGAAGCATGCCTTTTAGGATGTTGTATCGATGAGTGCGGTTCACATCTCCAAACATTTCCTTCAGATTTGTCAATATATCTTGAGTGAATTCCACACCTATATGTTTCTTCTAAAGCACATTGGATAAGGAACCAAGAATGTAGCAATGAGCCAACAAATGATCCTCATCCCACTCCTTGTTGAAATCTCTAGCATCATTGGTTTGAGGGTCCTTGTACTTCACGCTTGCGAGCACATACCCGATGCGCTCTACTGCTACTTCTAGTACAAGCTCCAAATTTCGGATTCAATATGAATAGTTTGGATCGGTCAACTGTTTGACCTCAAGTAGTTTGTTTATTGGGTTGAGAAATTTCAACTGAAATAAAAAATTTGCACCTTTAGTTAATTTTGATTAAGGTGATTAATTTGTTTTTAAATCAAGATGTTCTCGTATTTGTACTTTGAAAGTCTTTCCCTTGCAAGTTTTCAAAGCATGAGGCAAACTAACCTAAAGGTTTCAGTACGAGATTTTGGTCTTCTTTCCACTTTCATTACACCTTAATAATATGAGAAAAATACAACTACAGTAAAAGCAACATAACTCTTTCGTCGTTGCAAGTCCAACTTGTATTTCTAGTTTGACAGACATGCCCCCAATATATATAGAATTAGTATGCTGTTGATTAATCCAAACGTCAATGAGTGAATTTAAATATTACACTATGTGCTATCTGATTCCACCTCAATAATATGAGGAACAATATTGGGGCCACTACGCATACGACCCATCTCTTTCGAGAAATGAAGTATTCGATCCATGGGAATTTGTATTGTGGAGTGGTAACTATGCTTGAAGTCTCCAAAA
Organism: Ottelia alismoides; assembly: GCA_037367405.1. NCBI lineage: Eukaryota > Viridiplantae > Streptophyta > Magnoliopsida > Alismatales > Hydrocharitaceae > Ottelia > Ottelia alismoides. Next base: position 248,657 of record JAZKJV010001405.1, read on the forward strand.
AATACAACCCATGTCGACAAAGTTCTTCGCAATGACGAAATACCGTGGATGTCATCATATGACTTGTTTATATTTTGTTTACATTGTTGATTAATCATTCCACATCATATTTTCATGATTACTCCAATAAGGGAACTTTTTATTATAAAGTTTCTTGATTACTATTTAGCTTTGATTCATTTAAACAACAACAACAGCAATCAATCCACATAATCAATTTATATGCACAATTATAATCTTTTTTATTTTTTAGACGATCACAATATCACCTACTAGCCAACCCTACTTAACTGTGAGAAAAGGCTTTGTTGTTGTATCACAATATCGCCTACTCATATTTAATCTTTCTCATGATCTATTTATCCATTTCTTGCAGAAAGAAGGGTGTGAGCTCTTCCTTAAGCATGTTAATGTGCCAATTAGTTAATCATCACATCAACTAGGTCTCAGTCACCAAATCGATCTCGATTTCAACTAAATATGAAAGGATTTAGTTGCAACCGATTGTTTAAATCTATTCTCAATTGTTTCACAATCAATCAAGTGCATAAATAAACAAAGAAAATATGAAATAAATAGGCATTCTAATTTATTGCATACATCCAAACAAACATTCAATGATTTCAGATTTCGAATTTGCAAGTTGCGATCATCACACTTCAAATTGGAAGGCGTCATATAACGTGGGCTTAAAGTTCATTATGACCGAAATATTTCCAAAATATTAGCTCCAACTCATGGTGTGAACATGTCATATATATTCTCATATATTTCGAGTCCGAAAATTGGGAAACAAGTCATTGTAACAATAGAATCCTCTTCCAACCTCGCTTATGGAGATTCCAATTTCTCGAGCCTCGGGATCACACATATCTTTTTCTCACTGATTGGGGACTTGATTAATGATTTATTAATCAGTATTTTATTATGTTATATGACCAAACAATTAACAAAAATTCAATATTTCTTAGTTACGATCTTTGATCGAAATCGTAATCTGCGATTGCTTTTGACACCCTAATCTTCTCCCGAACGTCTCCAACTTTTAGTGAGTCTTTTGGGGATGAGTGCAAACCATTTAGACATCATATATATCCCAAAAAATCTATATACTTACTATTAGTGGGTTTTTCATGGGTAAGGTGACACGTGTCACATCCTATTCCCAACTCTTCCTCCCCTCTTCCCCTCTCGCATTCTCTCTCTTCCCGAAATGGGATTCCCCTCCCCCCATTCCATCCTCTCTCTCTCGATCTCTCTCTACATCTCTTCCTCTTCTCTCTCTACCCACTATCCCTCTCTTCTTCTTTAATCTTAAAAATATTCGTCCCCTTTCTACCAATCTCTCTACTTCTCTTTCCCTTCTCTCTCTACCCACTATCCCCCTCTCACTTTTTCTAATCTCTACTCAGGTAGTTCTCTCTCCCCCACCCATCTTTCCTCCCTCACTCTCTTTTAATATATGCAATTTCTATCTATCTCCCTTTATCTTGGATTTCTATAGAGATCACTATTTAAATCTTCTTAACATATAATATTAAAAATCTCTCTTTCCTTAGATTATTTTAAAAAAACTCTTTACCTCTCCTTCGATTCTTTTCTCTAGATTATCTTCCTAAATTAATTTATTTCGATTTTTAAACATAAAACTATCTGCTTTTCCTTCAATTTCTTTCTCTAGACTATCTTCCAAAAATAATTTATTTTCAATTTTTAAACATTTAAAATATATCTATTGTAATGTCAACATATTATAATGTAACAATAACTAACAATTGCTTTAAAATAAAATTAATTTCATAAATTTAAATCTTATAAAATGATATAGTAAAATTTTAGAAACTAATTCTGAATTAGTATATGCATATTATCTAATAAAAAATATTTAATATTTAATACAATTTTAAAAAGAATTCAATAAATATACATTTTATGTGAAATACAATATTAATTTAAAAAATAATTTAAATTCAACTTAAATTTGAATATATAAATTGTATAATAAAGCAAAAAAAAAATAATTTCAAAATAGTTTTCAATCGATGTTTAAGTTATTATGTAATAGAAATAATTCAATAAATAATAAAAATAAAAATTAATTTATAAATATGATAATGATAAAATTATACTTATATCAGTAGTTTATTAATAAAAAATTTAAAAATAATACATACATAACTTATTTTCCCTTATCTTTTTTTAAATTAGGATGGCATATAAATATTACATTTTATTTTAATTACATCAATCAATAGAATGGATTTGATATCTTTTCATATTATTTCTTGTACATTTTATATATTTATGGATTACGAAAGTATATTTTAGCAATCATAGATTGATTTTTTACAATATCAATAATAACTTAATTAAAATTAATATCGAATATTCAAGAAAAATAAATGAATATTTTTATTATAATAATTTCAATAAAAGATATATTCTAATAATAATAAAATCCATTATTTTTTAGTAAAATCTATTTAAAATTCTTAATCAAATATATAAATACATTAACATAATAGTTTATAAATATACATGGATTTTTCTCTTATAAATTTATTATTTTTAGTTACTTTCTTTTAGTTATTTTATTATTTAACTCAGATAATTACTATGTAAATTTTTAACTTTACTTTTTGATTTGATGCATATTTATACTTTCATGCACCCATTATTTGCTTCCCAAAATTTTTTTACTTAAAATATACGTATACAGTTCCTTTTTAAAAAATAACATCTACACCATACATTTTTACTAATTACATTATTAACTTTATTTAGCATTGAACTTTGTAGTATTTATTAAGATTCGTCATTGTCATTTGATCCCGTCGCGCAGCGCTGGTATGCTACCTAATATGTTCTAAAAAGGAGAAAACAATAGCAACATTGTATATTATCGAATCATTATAAATATCAAAGTAGTCGCAAAATGTACCCATTAATCGAGAAAATATGACTGATTGTTTACCGGACTCGGATGCAATCTGAATCCTTTAAATGATGGCTCTGCACCAATTGAACGTTCATAACTCCGCATCACGAAAACACAGAAAAATAACAAATGGTTCGCAAACAAGTAGACTTCATTGCATGAACTCTTATACATGCATGAAAAATAAGTATTGCGAAATCACATGGTATATGAAACAATTTTCAAACTGTTTCACAAAGTTACAAGAGTATTAGGGTTACCTTTTGAAACATGGGTCTCTACAGGAAGAAACCTCCCGAATTGAGTCCGATCCGATGGCTCTTTTCTCGTGATCATGAAGATGACTTGTGTAGCTTCCCACGAACTTCCATATCAACTTCGTTTTGAAGTTGTCCATGCTAAGTGGAGATCAAGATGGTCTCTGTCTCTTGATTTCGTTGCACGAAATTGAGACCTTCATGTACATGAAGCACAGAGAAAAGGCTTTCTTCTCTATCGAAGGGGTGGACCAATGCATAGAAGGTAGATGCAATATGATGGACGTGTAGGGTTATTTATGGTAGAGAGGGGGTGACAAGAGAGAGTTCTCAGCTCTCTTCTCTTTCTCTCTAAGCTCTCAAGGCAATATGGAATTAATAGAATGAATTGTGCTCTCAAGCGAGAGGCCAAACAATCATAAATACTAGAGGGGGCATCCCCAGGATTCCTACTTCGAAAGGGATGTCCTCCCTTCTGAGCAAGGTTTTAAATTTCGGTATGGGATATCGTATCGACATCTTTTCGCGCATTTCACCGAAATCAGGCAATATTTGTGAAGGAAGACCGACATATTGGCATTTCGCTCGAAATTTTAGTCACATGTCGAAACCAAAATTTCAACAAAATTTCATCGATATTTCATGAAATCTGAAACCATATTTGTAAGCCTTTGGATGATGACCTAAAGGTTAGGAATTAATCCTTTGCCTTCAAGAATAGGAGTCCTAATTGTTTTTTAAGGAAAAAGGGCTTGTACCGTATAGGTATACACCCAAAAGCTTCATCATTTATCACCAAAGTTCAAAAATACATGCGTGTTACAGTTAGGATATAATGTACATTTTACATGGATCAACTCGTAGACATTGCATTTGCATATGCCACAACATTCTCGGCGTAAAAGCGTTCTTGTCTAAAGATCACCCCATTCCGAGCCAACCAAATTGCCCAGCAGCCCAGATGACCGCCCCACACCTTGATCTCTCCTTGTCCGTGTCATTCCAATCCACCCCAATGGAGCACCAAAAGCTCGACACACTGACAATACTCACGACATGATTTCTGAAACGGTTTCAAACCTCCGTAGAGCTACCACACGTGAAGAAAATTTGGTCTGCATCCTCCACTCCCTCTGGACATATGGGGCAATTCTGGTATGCCCCCTGAATGAAACGGATAAATCTATCTCTTGTTAGCAATCTACCCCTCCTGAAGAGCCACATGAATAACTTTACACGAGTTGGGACCTTCCACTTCAAGATCTGCCTACTATCCAGGATCATAGATCATCGATCCCCTTATCGCCCTTTATGCCTTTCCAACCTGAGAAGGATCCATCACTCCATATCCATCGTCTGTGGGTCCAACCACCACATCGAGCTCTGCTAGTAAAACCAATAGCTCCTCTAGTCATGAGCTGCGGGAACCTTACAGCCAGGGGCCCGCCCTCACTCCAGTCATCTATCTAGAAATGGAACCCCATGCCATCTCCTACCACATTTCTCAAAAAACGGTCACATCTCATGTGCCACACTGCGTATGCCCCCCAATAAGTATGAATGCACGACCCCTAGATACTCATGAATAGGGAACACGAGCCCAAGCCCATAGATCCCCCAAACAAAATTGCTAACTAGAGAGTCTCAGTTGCCCCAAATACGTGTAACCCACCTGCCGAGTAAGGCCTTATTCATCTCCTCGAAACACCGCACTCCAAGCCACCATCCTCATTCGGGTAAGACACTGATTTCCAATCCAAAAGAGGAAACCCACCTGATTGCCTAGGCGACAACAAGAAAAAACACATCATGATCTCAAGCCTCTTTCGAACACCTACATGTATCAGTCTAGAGGATAGGAAAAAATAGGAATCATCGAAAAACTCGATCGTAGCAACACCAACCTACCACCCTTGCACAAGCAAATAGAGTTCCACCCCGCCAGCGTCCGCACCAACTTCTCAATCACCGCTAACCAGTCAGTGGTACGCAACTGTCCAGTAACCAAAGGCACGACAATATAGCTCAACGGCAAGTCCCTGCAAGGAGGGCTCAACCAACTCGCGCAGGAGTCAATCTCCACATCCATCATACCTGTTGGGAGAAAAAGACAATATGTTTATTCCAGGAACCCTAGGCTCTCTTATATAGAAGAGAGACCTATGGGTAAATTACATAAGATAGACACGAGAAAAATAAAATAACATAAACGATACATCGGAACATAGAAATATCTCTACACTCCCCCTCAAGATGGAGCATAGATATCAATCATGCTCAACTTGGATGAACATTTCTGAAATGGTGTACTTAGAAATACCTTAGTAAAGATATCTGATGTTTGTTCTCTTGAACTGACATGAGCGGTAGAAATCAAACCCTTCTGGATCATATCTCTGGTATAATGGCAATCCACCTCAATATGCTTGGTTCTTTCATGGAATGCAGGATTGTTTGCAATGAATAAAGCATCCTGATTATCACATTGTAGCTGTATGGGGACTGAGGAGAGGTACGTCTATATGCAGATCTGCTAATACTACTCGCACCCACATCATTTGTGTGCTTGCTTGAGGCATAGCCCTGTATTCTGATTCAACACCTGATCTAACCACCACCGTTTGCTTCTTGCTTTTCCAAGACACAAGAGAACTGCCCACAAACACAACGAAGCTTGAAATAGACTTTCTGTCTTTAGGGCATCCTGCATAGTCTGCATCCGCACCTGCAGACATGGAAAGAGTCGCTCCCTTCCTGAATAATAATCCTGCACCTGGAGAAGAATTTAAATATCTCAAAATCATGTATATAGCATCCATATGAACCTGTCAGAGCTTCTTTATGAACTGACTCACCCAACTCACTGCAAAGGAGATATCAGGTCTAGTAATAGTGATATAGAGGAGCTTTCCAACCATCTCTCTATATCTTCTTCTGCCACTCTCCTCCGTATCATCATCATATAACTTCATACTAGGATCCATTGGTGTACTAGATGGTCGACACCAACTCATACTTGTCTTAGCAAGCATGTCTGTAACATATTTCCTTTAGGTCATCACAAGACCCTGCGCATTCCTGGCAAATTCCAACCCTAAGAAGTACCTTAGAGTACCAAGATCCTTGGTAACAAAGCGACGACCTATAAATTCTTTTACCATCTTGACCCCTTGCACATCATCTCCTGTAACAAGTATGTCATCTACATATACTATAATGACAACGGCACCTCTGATGCAAATCGATAATCGGCGATGACAAACAATAAAATAAACTGGGCGGTGGAGTTTTGGTAGAAGAAGAGAGAGGGGTTGAGAAGAAGAGTCTCGTCGGTAATGAGGGATTGAAGAAGAAGAACGCGGAGATCGCGAGGGGAGAGAGAGAGGAAAGGTAGAGAGAGATAATGAGATAACTCAATTTTTCATTAATCTGGACTGAATAAAACACTGGACCCTCATCCCTTTATATAGAAGGGATGCTATTACAAAAATAGAAATTAATTAAAATTGACAACCAATTTATCCTAATTGGACTCTAACTAATTAACCGACCAAATTTAAAATTAAATCTACGAATAAACGTTGGAGATCACAGGCGATCTCATTGATTTAATTAGAGATACGATAAGTAAAAAAACGTAAATAAAATTGACCACTAATTAATGAAATAAATTCGGCCCTATAATTTGAGATCACGCTGCATCAACTCTCCTCCGCTTTAAAAATTCGTCTCCCGACGAATTGCTCGATGTAGGCTTGGAGGTCGAATATGCATGGTCCGTCATCTTCTGGAAGAATTGGTGTGAGGCGAATGGCGGACTCCATATGCGGGCGCGGCTTTCGTCGTGGAAGCACATGTGTGGCGCAAACGGCAGTGTCTCTTGGAATTTTGACTCCTCATTGTGATAATGGAAAAATTGATGAGGCATGAAGAATATGGCCCTTGGAGAATCCATAGTGAAGCAATGACACAAGGAGAGGATAAGAGGAGATGTGTCCAAGGATTGAAGCCATGAGGTCCTTATATAGGGGAAGCCCAAGGCCCTAGTCCTATTTGGATAAGGAGGATTCCCATATTCCTGGTTTGTAGCCCTTTTCCTTAAATATTTTCGCCGCCAGGGGGTCGGGCGCAATTTTCGCACCCCTTCATTCTTCTCTTCTTTCCTATTGCTTTTGGCCTTTCTGCCATTAGGGGACTTTGAGGATTTTTCTTTGCAATTTTTCCCATTAATGGTCCAATCCCACATTCCGCGGGACTTACGTTGCGTGATTGGCGGGATTCCCGTTAGGGTATGCCCCTGCTCCTCGCGTATACAATGCGGTTGGGGGCGGCACCTACTCAACTGCGGCAGGGGCCTGCGCGGCTCGGAGGGAAGGCAGGTGTCGACCGGGGCTTCGCGCAGGAGGCGCGGTGCTGTGGGGCGACGGGGGCCGATCGGAGCTTCGCGCGACCCGGTGGGGAGGCTGGGGCCCTGTGGCTGGCGCACAGGTGGGGGGTAGCGGGCCTGGAATGGTGTTTGCGGGAGGGGAAGGCTGGTAGACGAGGGGCGCGGGAGCGGAAGGAGGAGGAGGGGGTGTTCCGGAGGAGGCGGTGTTGGATGGGGGGAAAAGGGGGTGGCAACGGCGAGGCTGGGGGGTAGCGGGGAAGGAAGGAGGGCTCGGGGGAAGGAGGGGAGTAGGGGAGGGGCGCGGCTGGGGTTTGGCGGCGCCGCGAGGGGTGCGCGGTTGAGATCAGGTGGGGTGAGGCGGCGGCTGGAGGCGCCGCAGGGGGGCAACCACGCACGGGGGTGTTGGAGGAGTCGCCGGAGTGGCGGGAGGGACCGTTGGTGGTGCGGTGAGGGGCTGGATGGCCTGAGGAACCGTCGTGGGGGTTGGGGCTGCCATCGGGAACGTCGTAGGTGATGGGGGCTGATTGGAAAACTCCTGGACAACCCCTGTTTCTTCATTTTTTCTTCTAAAATGGTCTGGACCTCTATGTGTGTTCTGCACAAAGAGTGAGTGGTCTGCATTTGACCTCTTGAATCCTTGCCTCTCAATCAGATTTGAGAGCTTCTGAAACCAAGCCCTTGGACTTTGCTTAAGGCTATATATTGCCTTATGCAATCTACACTACTGCTGACACTACCCCTCAACAGCAAACCCAGGTGGCTGCTGCATGTAAACCTACTCCTGTAGATCACCATACAAAAAGTTATTTTTAACATCTAGCTGAAATAGAGGCCAATCACGTGCCACATCAACTGTAAGAAGTACACGGAGAGCAGAGTGTCGAGCCACTGGAGAAAAAGTATCCAAGTAATCAACTCCGTAAGTCTGAGTAAATCCCCGTACTACTAATCTTGCCTTGTAGCGATAGAGGACACTCCTGTTGCACCTCATTGTGGTTGTATCCGACTACCCTTCTAATTTCCTGAGTGAGATCGAGAAAGAGATGTTTTTGAAGTAAAAGGATGGGCACCTGGTAACATAAATATAATCAATGGAACATCAAAACTACAGACAAGATGACCAATCCTTGCTGAGAAAGTATACTTGCACACGAACATTGTCCACATGAAAGCATTCATCCCAAAAAAATATCTCCAAGTATCCGCGCATAAAGTGCATTATTCTTGAAAGAGTTCAAGAATAATTTCATTGTTGATATTATATATGAGTTTTGAGAAAAATAGATAACTAAATGAGATTTAATTATTGTAAATAATATGAATGTGATTCATACTTTTTTGGGTACATGATAAATGGATAGTTAAATTTGATTTAATTATCACGAATATTGTGAATTAGAATCATATTATTTAAGTGCATGAGATTTGAGATCTTATATATATATAAAAATATGATTTAATTATCAAGAATATGAATACTGTGGATAACACTATCCATATTAATCATATATATTCTAAACGTGATTTATAAAATAAAGGAGAGAGATATTGGTAAATAACATCTACAATTTAAATGTTGATATGAACTGGATTCCCATTGGACAATTACTTGAAAATGTAATTTACATTATATGAATAGCTTGTCATTATAGAGACCTTAGGGCTCTCTTATATAGGAGAAGAGCACTGGGTGAATTACATAAGATATATATGAACGAAATAGAAGCAAGAAATAAATATAATGAGATACAAATATCTCCACACTCCTTTTCAAGCTGGAGCATATATATCTATCATGCTCATCTTGGAACAACATCTCTA